>SSNS01000236.1:308361-447113 GCA_006937985.1 Aphyosemion australe | reverse complement strand
TCCTACTCCATGTCCCTCCTGCATTTATCTGCTTCAGCACTCAGCATTATTATCAACTGGTGTAAAAACTCAACCTGAAACCGTCTGTAACAAACATTATCCCACACAACACTAGCTCTGGGCCTGATGGCTGTGTGGACTGATATTAGCTAAATGAAATGAACCACATCTCTTTCTTTGCATTTATAAATATAGTATTTATAGCTGCTAAATTACAGGTAGGGAGTGATCTTTAGAAGCTGATAAAAGTAATTATTTAGCTTACTCACCTCAAATTGGGCCAGAAATATCCGTTATGGGGAGGAAGTAGTCATTGGGCTCCGTCTAATTCCCGGAATGGTGCGGTGGGCTCCGTCTAATTCCCGGAGCGGTGCGCAGTGGGCTCCGTCTAATTTCTGGAACGCTCTTCAAACCCAACATAATCCAGTTCAAACTCCATCAAGTTGGTGGAGGCACACGTAAAAAACACTAAACTACTATCTCTAACAGCCAGGCTACTAAAACTAAGTAATTATAATACTAGAAGCTATGCTAGGACTCTGACTCAATGCTAATGCTAAACAATAGCTAAACTACAGCAGAAACACTCACTTGAGGCTAACTCCGAGTCCCAACTGCTACAAGGCGTGGCCGAGACCTTGATGCTTTTATAACCTGCAGCCGCAGCGCTGCTACGTGCTAGTGCACGGCTACGTTGCACGGTACAGTCTCAGCCATTGGACAAGACGGATTCAAATTTCTTTTGCAAACCGCTGCTGGATAGTTTTGAGCTGAAGAGGGCGCTCCACTGACGTTTTTAGGCTGAATTTTGAGTTTTTGAAGAAAATGCACAAAAATGCAAAAATAATGACTACACATGTCTAAAACACTATTAGACACTCATTTATACAGGTTATCAGCAAAAAAAAGTTGATTTTGGTGTTACTTGCTCTTTAATAAGAAAAACAACTTTTTAGTAATTTGATTTTTTTTTTTTTTTACTTTTTAAAAATGTTTTTAATGAACTCTTTTATTGAAATCTAGTAAGACTCCTTATTTTCTCTGTCCATGAAATCTGGCCTCCATAAACATGAATAGGTAGACGCTGGAGAGCGTAACAGCGTCGCCACCATATTGGATGGGTCCCTCACGCTCTGAACCCAACTGGAGTTGCAGGGTGCACTACTAAGCCTGTTTTTTCTACAGCCTACAGTTGCAACAACCGGCTCACTATTGAAAACAGATCACGTGGGACTTTTCTGAGACTTTTCTAGCCTATCCGATGGGATTTTATATTTTTATTTATTTTGTTTAATTGTGTTTTAATTATCATGCCATACCATGTGTCTGATTTTGTGAAAAAGTTTGATAAAATGTGTTTTTTAGTTGGGTAAGCACCTTCCTCAGTAGAAATAAATGCACTGGGGGCGAATGGAGACCCATCTAAGATGGCGGCCGGCCACTACGGCAGCACCCGTCCACGGGGCGTCTACGTCTATGTCTGTGGTCCCAGATCTCTGGAGAACACAGCTACACCATGAGAATATCTTGTAATGATAAGAACAAATAGAAGTTGTCTTATTTGTCTGTTCGGTTAAGTGAGGTGAGTTATGAGTGACCTGGAAGTGTTTGTGAGCACACGGAAACGAGAGTTCTGGGGGCAACCGGCGTGCATGTATCTGTTTAAGCTAACAGATTAAAAGAGCGCCGTCTCCTCAAGATATAAAGAGTGTTGTTATTGAAGAACTCCCACACACAAAATGCAACATATCTGAAAGTATGTCAGGGCTTATACTCCAGTCAGTCCTATGACAAATGAATTGTTACGGTTCTTCTCCCTAGCATACTGGCGGCAAACGGTGCAGCTCATTTGCGCATATTCTGGTTCATAATGTAGCCACAGTTCGCCACGTTTCATTAAATCTTCTGGTTGCCACTGGTCCTGGTGGGGTTTTTTTCCAGTTCGACGTGTTTTTGTTTTGAAGGCTGGCTGACTCTAGGTAAAAACCTCCACATTTCGCCGCTAGTTTTAACACGAAGCTAACCGCTACCTTGATAAACAGTGAATGGGATAGGCGGAAATGACGTGGGGTGCGGCGCTCACGTTTCGCATTCGCCTGTGTACGCCGCATGCAGGTGGGAGAGGAGCGTCACAGAAATCCATCGAAGAGGACTGATAAACATAACTAATTTGGTGTAAACATTTACTCGCCATGTGGCGAGTGGCGCTCCAAATTTTACTCGCCAAGTGGAGCAATTTACTCGCATTTGGCGAGTGGCGACCGTTAATTTCGGACCCTGGTCCGTCGGATAGTCGAACCTTGGATCCAGGAGGAGCAATGTGGTTTTCGTCCTGGCCGTGGAACACTGGACCAGCTCTAACCTCTTAGGGGGGTCCTGAAGGGTGTGTGGGAGTTCCCCAACCAATCTACATGTGTTTTGTGAATTTGGAGAAGGCGTTTGACCGCGTCCCTCGGGGGCCCCTGTGGGGGGTACTCTGGAAGTATGGGGTACCAGGCCCTTTGATATGGGCTGTTAGGTCCCTGTATGACCAGTGTCAGAGCTTGGTCCGCATTGCCGGCAGTAAGATGGGCTTGTTTCTGGTGAGAGTCCCACTACACCTGATATTCGCGTGTTTTTCATACAAAAACGACAGAAATCTCACTTCAACTATCTCAGTGTTTTCAACAGTTCTGTACATGGAGCCCAACGTCCCAGCATTCATACACAGAGTAGTAAGATTCTGCCTTACCGTTTGAATTGCAGGCAAGTTTCTCAATGTTGGAATGGCCACACTTTCTAGATGAATCCTCGATGGTTAGCACAGACACCGAGACCAGTGGGGAGGAGGGTTTCTGGAACAGCGCAGGTAAAAATGAAAGTAATCCACAGGTCCCTGGTAGCTTGGGCTGATTTTGGTAGAACAAAAACATTTATGTGTTGAGCTTGGCAGTCAACTTCTGATCATCTCACATCTCGCTTCTTCATTTTGCCAGCTAGCAATGCCGGTGCTCGACTGAATTTGACGGGGAGAGGGGCAGTGCAGCCTGTAGCAGCGTTGCTCTGCACTGTCCATATATGGTTATATCCTGCCTTTGTGACGACATGTAGGCGAGAACTCAAGATCTCGCGTTGGAGTGCACATGCTCGTGGGGTGCATGTGGGCTGGTTGAAGAAGGCAAGATTAAACAAACACTCCAATGTTAAATATCGGCTTCCCGGCCAGTGAAAAATCATTAGGAAGCCATTATATAGATTATACAAGATTCAGGTGATGACTCCTTTAAAGAACAAAATAGAAAACAAGTAAAGATAAATAAATAATAAATGAAGGCTATTTCGCATTTCTTCCTCCCTGAAACACACACACACACACACACTAGAATGAAATTTGCTTTAGGACTGTATTACTGTGAAGAAGAGGTGGAGTTTTCATGTTTGCAGTGGTAATAAATAACACTTTTGGAAGTATTTAACATGTTTACTCTCACTGATTCCTGGTAATTGGCGTATATGTGCTTTTAATGAGTTGTGCTGCTGGTACACACACTCAAGAGGCCAAAAAGGTGTGTGTCCACTCCTGTCCCTTTTGGAAATGGGTTTGGAATATCAGATCAGAATCTTGGTTGTCACTGTAGCAATCAGACATTGTACAATGAAGTTAAGGTACAGTTTTCCAGTTTAAGAATAGAATAAAAACACAGTCACTTTAGTTAAAAAGCTAGTAATGATGGCTAAAAATAAAAATATAGACAAATGCACAAATATTCGTGATGCATCTGTGATGTATATTTCAGAGTGTCACACTTATGACTTCAAGTAAGTAGGAAATTGTCTACCTGTATGAGGGATGGGTCATCATCATCATGGGTCAGAGCTGCACATCCACCCCCCCTTACAAAAGGCTGCTGCTTGATGTCACGTTGGTAGTAAAACGTATTTTAGAGGTAGTAAAAATTGTAGTAAAAGGTAGTAATTTCAACTGTAGGATTACTGTATAAACTCTGTAAATGATGGTGCTGAATATTGAACGATTCTGATCACCAGCTGAGTTCTGGGTGCATCTCTAGTGTCGTCACATCTGTGACTGCTGGAAACACAACCTGGTATTTTAAATCATCAGAATTCCTCCTGTTGTTTCATGATACAGAGACAGAAACGTTTAGAGAGATGAGGAATAAAGACCGGCAAGTATCGGTGGCTGATTGGGTTCAAGGGGCCATGGCAGGAATGACGACAGACTGTCATTGTGATGATTGTAGCTGCTCCATCCTGCTTCTTCTAGTTATTTTACCTCCTGATGTCCAGTCCCATCTCACCCAGAGGTCATGACCACTGGTTTTATACAGGAAAATGACTGAAATGACAGAGTTTTCCCTCCTTTCCTTCCCTCTCCTCTCCCTAAAACCCCTCGGAAAAGAGACATCAGCGTAATCTGTAGCCGTGCTTTTCCCCCCATCTCCATCTCGTCTGCACTCTTGAGTTTATCGATCTGTAGCCTGTTTATGTTTTGGCCGGCCTCTCTCCATTCGCTGGCTCTAAGGAATGTGAATCCAGCTCAGTGCTGAGGACGTGTCCTCTGAGCTGATTCGATGACTTGGTGTGCACTTTGAGGAAGCCGTGCTCTCTACGGCGGACCTCTCATGAATTCTTTATTCCTGTTGGTTTCCTGAAGGTTTTACCTGTGAGAGGAGCTGCTGATGCTTTTCCTCTGTGTTGAGGACCAGAAGCTTTTAAATAGCTTTTAATTGATCCTCCAAGAGAGTGGAGACAAACTGGTTAGCTAATGGTTTTATGTGTGACACTATGGCTGTGTCCAAATTTAGGGGCTGCATCCTTCGAGGGACCCGGTCAGCGTAGGCCAGGTCCTTCGTCCACTGCAAAGACAGCGAGTGGCTGTGAAATTAGCAGACAGCTAATTGCAGGTTATTGAAGCGACAGTCAAATACTATAAGTGTTTTTGTTTTGTGTACTTGCTCTTATTGTGGAGGGCGGGTTTTAAAGGAAGTTATATTTCAGTTTGGAGAAATTAGGAATTAAGATAATAAATAAAGACCAATAAGGACCAATTATCCTCATACTTTAGTTGTTCCATCTAGGGGTAGACCCATATATCAGGCTGATGTTTACCACTTTTTATCCATCTGCCGATATTTGTCCTTAGTAAAGCCGATTTAAAGTCACATCTCCGGGCAGCCCAGTACTGTTGCAGAATTTCATTTAAATTTATTTTTACGTTCACTAATAACATCTGCATAATAAATTCTCTAAATTAACTTTATTTAGGTGTCTGACTTTAACACTGAGAAGTGCACAAAGTTAAGATTTAACAGTTAGTTAAATTCAGAGTTCAAAAACGGATTCAGCTTCAGAAGTTTTGTGCATCAACTGATTTTATTAGTGACATTTTAGCACAAAAATAAGGTGGAAAACGTCTAGATATGGGCCATAAAAATCGTCAGTACATGTCGGCCATCGGCTGACCACGTCTCCTACATATTGGTATCGGCAGTAGAAAAACCAACATCGGTTTACCTCTAGTTCCATCATGTATATTCTCACTTGTACCTTTAAGTTACTACAGCTAAAGAACTTTAAACCACAAGAAAAACTGATAAAAAAAAAAAGGCCACATTAAAAAATCTAAAAAGTTTGCATTAGCTGTTTCCCTTTAGAATAAATGTAACATTCACATGTTTCTCTACAGATTTGGCCCATATGGGGTCCTAAACACCTCCAGTGCTCTCTCATCTGAAGAGCATCAAACGTTTACTTTAGCTTTGAGACAGCACCGTCTCTGATCACAGTTCATTCATTTTAAAACATTAACTTCATTCAACTAGTAACCATTCACCCATACTAAGTACATTTAATTGCTTTGTCATTATTTTTGAGTGAGAGATTTCCTAATTAAGATTTTCTTGTCTCCTGCACCAATCAGAGACAGGTTGGTTATTTTACTTTTTTCTTACATCAGACTTCACATCAAAAGAACATTAAAATTATTAAAATTATTTCTTGTGAATTTCTGTAGGTGATCACAGTGTAGGGAGACAGTTTATGTGCACAGGTCACAGAGGTTGTTCTGTTATTCCTGCAAACAGGTGTCTAAAAGCAGAGATCCAGAGTTTTTTCTCAGAAGGCACCATCTAGAGGCAGAAAAATGTATTGCACCTTAAGCCCCTCTACTTACTTCTGTGATCATGACTGTAAGCAGCACCTCTTTGTTCTACAGGAACGCGCACTTCTAGCTGGCCAACAGAGCTAAGAAACATTGTTTTACTTTTGTTTTACTATTATCATTCTCTTTAATGTTTTGTGTATTCACATATATATGTATATATGTATATATATATATATATATATATATATATATATATATATATATATATATATATATATATATATATATATTCTTTATTTAATGAGTTACTTGTTCATGAGAAATGTTGCCAACCCTGCATCAGTCTAGGTACATCCTGAAACGCTCGTGGACGCTCTGTGATTGACATCTGCACGTGAGCCAAACGCTATTGGCTGATGCTGAACAATGCTCAAGTAAAAATGCATGGTGCTCTACGGGACGAGGGGCGGGCTTAGCAAAAATAAACGTACTTATTGCCTACATTATATCACAGTACAGGGTAGGACTATCAATTTTCTAAGGTGATTTCTAAAAAAATCCAGAAAACTCTGGATTTCTGCTTTAATATCACTGTTTTATAAACCATCGTTGTGGCTCATGAATGTTACTGGTCTCTGACTGGTGTTTGTTAAACCCCACTGGGAAGGGGATTTACACAGAACCAGTGACCATGAACACCAGCTGGAGATGTTAAAAGACCTGAGAGCGTTTCCAGCAGTGTTGGTGAATTCAATGAAAACTGTGACAGAGAAGGCAGTTCTATGCAGGCAGCAGCGTGTAATAGTGCATCCATTGTGAGTGATGCTACAACTCTTAACACATCATGCTGCCACCTAATCAAACTGAACTGAAATTTGTGTCAACAAAGAGCAGAAATACAAGATAAATATTATGCAGACATGAAAACAATGTCCACATATGGAACAGCATAATCCACTCAATCTGTTTTATCTTTCAGGTGCTCATAGTGATTATTTTAGACTGCATGTTGTTTCTTTTAATGGCCTTCTGTCCTCTTGGAGCCAATCCACTTTGTCATATTGAAGAACCTTCAGGAGCACGATGCTCTAACCCTGGTCCGTATGCCAGTTTTCCACCCAGACACGAGATGATGTGGCTCAGCCTTTCTGCACAGACCAATTTTCACAAACTATACACATGTGATTACAACCAGGGCTGGGAATCGTTAGGCTTTGATTTTATTTTAAACATTTTAAATCAATTTAGAATAATGATGTATCAAAAAATAGGTGACATCCCCCACCCGGTGTTATGTGTCTCCAGCTACCATGGATAATAGGATTAGGAGACTGTGGACATCCATGTGTCTCTGACCTCCTCTGAGGGTAGCGTTAGTGCCCACACACACACACACACACACACACACACACACACACACACACACACACACACACACACACACACACACCACCTACTCCCTCCTGTCCAAGTCCAGGATTACTGTGTATGCACAAATCTGTCCGTCTCACAAACACTCCAGGAGATGAGCTTATGACTGCTGTATTTCAGCTTTGATGGGACATCTTGGTGGAGTCTGTCTGCTAAACAAATCTGTGTGTTTAGCACGGTCATGGTGCAATCAGATGGTCCCAGTGGAATGCTAATATCAAATATTACTTAGCAGCAAAACATGATGTAAAAATATCAAATTTCTTCAGTTAGGATTCCCTGGCTTCATTCAGCAGTCCCAACTCGCTGCAGCACAAACACCAGCTGCCTCTCCGAGGATTACTTATCATTGATGCCGAGACAAAAGATGAGGAAAAACACTATAAGTCGTGTGAAGCACAAGCACTTCCTCACTGCTGGTTGTGTAATTTTTCAGTTTATTTTTATTATTAGGATTTTGTCTCTAAAGACATGAGAAATCGTTCTACTTGGGAATATTTTGCAAAGAAAAGACTATGTATATAAAGCAGCACTTTTTACATTCCAATTATGTGTTATTTTATTCGTATTATAGGTCAGCTCTGATCGGTTACTAAAGCTGCTTTGTAACATCGAAGGGCACAGAGACTAGGGGATGCTTGTTGTTGTAGCCTGGGCTTGTCACTAAAAGACTAAAAAACAGAAGAAAAGTAATGCTGTATGGTCAATCAAAAGCTTCTGATAAACTGCATACACACACACACACACACACACACACACACACACACACACACACACACACACACACACTCAAAGGTCATGCAGCACAGAGTTAATAAAGTTGTGAAGGCAACATGGCTGAATCTCAGTATTCTGCCACTGCAGACCCCCGTACCTGGTCATTCCACGGGTTTCGCTCGTCTCCCCACACAAGCAGGAAAAACAAAAAATGGTAATCTTGGTAAAAAGGCTTGATGAAACACCAAAGTTCCCCAAAAATAAAAAAAACTGCAAAGCTTAATGAAACTTTTAGAGCAGAACATCAGCTTAGAGATTTTTAGAATGTAGAGAACAGCTTTACGAGGAATGGCAGTCATCCGTGATATCTTATTTAGGCGTTCACTGAACTTAGCCGAACAAAAATAGCTACTGAAGTAAGAAAAATTAGAAATAGGGTGAGGAGCCAGTTGAGGTGGCTCGGGCATCTGGTTAGAATGCCTCCTGGACGCCTCCCTGGTGAGGTTTTCTGGGCACGTCCAACCTGTAGGAGACCCAAAGGAAGACCCAGGACGCGCTGGAGGGATTATGTCTCTCGGCTGGCCAGGGAACGCCTTGGAATTCCCCCGGAGGAGCTGGCCCAAGTGGCTGGAGAGAGAGAAGTCTGGGCCTCTCTGCTTAGGCTGCTGCCCCCGCGACCCAACTCCGGATCAAGCGGATGAGAATGGATGGATGGATGGACTAAGAAAAATTATATTATCACAAAGGGCAAATAAAAACAAACCAAAAGGCATAAAAATGTTTTTTAATGTCTTTTTCTCACTCGTTCTCTACCATACATCATTTTTGCTATCTTACACGTACAAAGTGGTTCGCCCTGAGCTCAGAACAGAGGAGGAGAGCGAATGCAAATAGTAAAAAAGATGTCCCGGTATTGTATTTACCAACAAAATATCAGCAGCAGTTTGTGTTTTTAGAAAGCTCAGAGTTTAAGTTCTTCAGCAGCAGTTTGTGTACAAAGACTGCCTCCACTTTAGATCAGAGCGATTAGGGTGACAGCCTTGGAGAAGAGTCACACCGAGACTCATAACAATAGTCAATGATAAAATCACAATCTCTTGTTTTTCTAACATTGTAAATAAAAATAATTTTACCATGCAGTGGGTGAAGTATTATAAAAGTCTATCAGTGGCGATGAGTCTGTCGCTTGGACCGAGGTTTGAGTTGGTGAGTACTAACTAAACCTCCGTGTGTGCTGTAGAGGTCTGGTTGGTTTTAACGGGAGCTCAGAGCCAAGCCTTCATGAGAACAGTGGTGCACTCGGACAACAGTGGACTGTTTGTTCTCTTGGGCCTGCAGCCACGACACTAAGACAGACTGATAAGAAAAACAGCCATAGTAGAGCAAGAGACGCAGGTAGATTCAGGGTAGACCGAACGAAACCTAAACCGGATCTTTTGTTGTTAATAAAGTCTCAAAGGTTGGATGGTTGAACCAGTGGGATAATAGGGCACAAAGATTAGCCTGGTGCCATTGTTAGCTCCGCTTTTTACACCCACCATTAACAATGCACAGGATATGATGAGAGGCATTTATATAAAGAACAGAGTACGACATCGATGGAGGGAAATTCCAGATGAGAGGGAAAAGGGAAAGTTGTGAGGAGAGGTTTTATGCAACGGAGACAATCCGGCGTTGTTCAGTTATGCATGGGCCGACGACTAAAGTAATTCATAAATAAACACCAGCTACATTTAGACACAGGATTCTGCCTTAATTCTCTTCTCCTGGTTGATGTTGAACAACAAAACTAAAGATTTGACGGTAAGGATTGTGTATCTGTTCTCCGTGCTCCTCCTGGCTGAAGTCCAGGTTACCTAAACGGAGACCACTTGTGCTGCCTGTGCACTTTTTCTTTCTCCTTGTGAGTGCTGTCGCAATCAACATCAGTAAAGAGGGATAATCATGTTGTGCATTATAGAATGGACCTCAACCCTTCTGCCATAATCATTTATAATCTCCCCACATCCATTACCATCATGCCTGCAAAGTCATTCCATTACACAGCGGGGCATCTCCCCGTCTCCAGCTCCGACCACCTCTGGCTGGAATATTCCTGTAGCTTTCAGTCCCTGCAGCTAAAGTGCAGGAGCTTGATTCGTCTGAGCGAGCAGTAAAACACAGAGGGACATGTTAATAACCAGATTTAAAGGCATGTGTTTGACTTCCGCTGGACTCTGTCGTAGACATCCATGCATGATTTACACACAACATCTGGGTTTGGATTTGTCCCAAAACAGGGCAAAATGGATGGGAATCAAATCCCGCGGAAGCTCTCTTGTTCCTGTGGATTTCAGGATCAGAAGATCGAGTTATGAAACATCCATGAAGGAATGCTGAAACTCATTTAACCAGAGCATTTCTTCTTGTGTGAAGCATTGACACCTCTAGCAGTCATCATCTACAGCGTCTTCGTCAGCGTGGCAGAAACGGCTGCCTGACTGGCTAAAGTTTGTCCACCTCTCAAAACACGTTCCTGTCTTCATGCTCCTCCACTGAGAGGAACAAGTGTGACCCAAGAGCCGACTACAACTAAAGACATGAAGGTTGTTGCCCCACCAGCACAGGAAGCTGAAGCAGATCAGATTTAGTTTCTTTGACCCATTAAATCCAGGGAATGTGATGCTTTCCTTTTAATAAATCTAATGTATATGCCACCATTTTAATGTTTCAGATAATTCTACAAAAACTGGAATAATTTATATGTTACTTTAAATGCTTGTTTAATTTATTGTTACGCAGATAAAGTAATTTTGCTTTTTAAATTTAATTTATTGAATATTTTTGTGTCCTGCAAGTGCTTTAAAAACATTTCTAATCATAGTCTGCTGGGTTTTGGGTCAGTTTTTCCCCTTCTACAGGGCAATTTAGAAAAACTAGAATCTGGTTTAAAAGTTCATTTGTGTCACTAATCCAACTTAAAAGGTGAAACTGATCTATGAGACAGACTCATTCCATGCAAATCCAGATGTTTCAGCCTTTATTTGTTATAATTGTGATGATTATGGCTACAGCTGATGAAAACCTCACATTCAACATCTCAGACAACTAGAATATTGTGAAAAGGTTCAATATTCTAGACTAAATGTGTCACACTCTAATCAGCTAATGAACCCAGAACACCTGCAAAGGGTTCCTGACCTTTAGATGGTTTCTCAGTCTAAGATGGATTACTGACATAAATGGACTTTTGCTCCAGATTCTCATTTTTCCTGTTTCACTTGTATCATCTGAGCGTATTTTACAGTGGCTGAAACAGTTCAGAGCCTTTCAGTAACACCAGTCACACACCTGTTACTGTTGGATGCAGCTGGTGCTCACTGGAGCATTCTGGGAAATATTGGTTAGGGTTAGGACTTGTTTCAACTTTTACCTTTTATATTTGTTTCTGCGTGCCACTTTGCCACCATGGAAGTTATTTCTCATACGTGTCCCTTCAGCTGTCTGGGTTTCATTATTTTAAGCTCCTGTTTTTGCCTGACAGAGGCAGATTAAGGATGCAGACTGCTGAGCTTTCCTAATAAGGGTTTAATGTTGTCTTATGTTCTCCTGAACAGAGAACCTGTTTGTTGCTCACAATGGACAAAGCCGGGAACACAAACACTGCTTACTGAGGTCTCTTGAGAAGACAGACTCTTTCACAAAAGCTGCCATTCATGCAGCTCCACTCCTCCCCAGCGGTGGAGCAGACACTGGACAATCCACATGCAGACAGATGTGCGCTCAAGAACTTACAACAGCCCACTTTTCTCAGACAGTCTCCTTTTTTTTTAGTGTGATGCCTTTGTCGAGATCCTGCAGGGCAGCACATGTGCGTGAAGCAATGCTGCACTTTGTAAAACAGCAAAAGGAGATTTAGCAGCAGAATTTATCTGGAATATGAGGGATTTTAAGGATTAACGGGCAGCAGACACATGGTCCAAGGTACACAGTGTAAGCTGGTAACTCATTCACGGAGAGGCAGATTTTATCTTAATACTCCATACGTAAGGCTGCTGGGATTTTTAATTTATGTCCCTCCAAAGGGTCCGAGCTGCAGGGAATCATGTCGCCAGATTAAATAAAAAAGAATATCCAACATTGAACCAGTCCTCCCAACACTGACTGGGACCGTGCTCCATTCAATAACACTTAAAAACATTTCAACCTATCACTGTCTGTAACTATACTTGTGTACACAAACGTGTGAGAGGTATCAGAATTAATCAAATCAGCTGTTTCTCTAAAGGTCAAACTACTACTTCAACTGGACTCTTTTCTACTCTTTAGGTAGAGACAGTTAAACTGAGCTTTATTTGTCAGCTCCATCTGAGACTCGAATTCAAATCTGCTGGTCTGATTTACCTGTGGATAAAATGAGATGCAACATTTCCTCCTGTTGGTACTGATCAAGCTCCTACTGCGCCATGGTGCTGGTTAGTTCATTATCAGCCCGTTACGGCAGCGATACCCAGACCTGTTTGTCCCACAGACAACACAACCGTCTTTTGTGTGTGACAAGATGCCTCCAGCTTTGACCATTTTTACGTTTTTCATGTCTTTTCCTGGCACACATAAGCCACTCCAAACTCTGCTGCAGCAGCAAAGACCTGATAGACATTAGACTACAGGCCAAAACATAAATTACAAATGACTTTTCATGGACTCACATCATCAAAGGAACACTAGCGAGGGAGCCTGGTCTGTATTGTTATCAGGCCCAGCAGGCCCCGGAGACAGCCAAAAGAGAGGACAGAGAAGCGCAGACGCCAGGCCGGGCTACTTGCTAAGCTAAGAAACAAACCGCACAGACCATCAAGCTTCCTCACCAACGCCAGATCCCTCATTAGTAAGATTGATGAGCAACAGTCAGGATCGCCTACAACCGTCTTATCTTTGAGTATCTGCTGATAGTTAGCAAATCTTTGCTTCACCTGCTAATCGTCAATGCTAAAGTGGAGTGTGCAGGGAGCACCATCCACCATCATCACTGGTGCAAGGACAGCTGGGTTATAGACACCCACTGCTCACTGGACCTAGAGGCCGACCTTCCTACCTTCTTTTAGAGCTAACTGTAGTCATTGTGACTGCTGCCTACTACCTTCCTGTTGCCAATATAAACAAGGCCCAGTAAAGTACATAGTAACTAAACAACAGAGGTCTCATCCGGATGGCGTACACATCTTCGCCGGGGGCTTCAACAAAGTATGACTGTTCTCCCCAAATCCCACCAGCATGTGCCCTGTGCAACTAGGGGAGACAACACACTTGATCATATTTATTCCAACAATAAGCATGCCCACAGAGCATCTCCCACCCCCACCTCGGACAATCAGATCATCATTTTTCTCCTCTTTCCTGCCTGCACCCCCATCAGGAGACAACCAACAACACAGACCGTCAGAGCCTGGCCTGAAGACGCCCTCCTCCAGCTGAAGAACTGCTTTGCCCACATAAAGTTGAGTATTTTTGAACACCACGACCTGGACACTTACACGAGTCTGTCCTCTTCTACATCAAGTGCTGTGTAGAAAATGTCACAGAGGAAAGACACATCTGGGTCTTCCCCAAAAGGAAGGCCTGGATGTCAAACAAAGTCCAAACTCTGATCAGAGCTCGCAGCTGACCTTCAAGGTGTGGGACAGAGTTCTCTACAGCACCACCAGAGCTGACCTGAGGAGGGGGAAGAGAAAAATGGAGGGACAACGGTTGGACAACAACCAACAACAGATGTGGAGTGGCATCCAAGTCCTAACCAACTACAGCATTTTGGAAGAGGACCTGAACAGTTTCTTTGCCCAGTTTGAGATTCCCACCACACACCCGCTGTCACCTCTGCTCCCAGGCTCCTGTGTGCGTGTGTGTGTGTGTGTGTGTGTGCGTGTGTGTGTGTGTGTGTGTGTGTGTGTGTGTGTGTGTGTGTGTGTGTGTGTGTGTGCGCGTGCGTGTGTGTGTGTGTTGAGAGAGATTACCTGACACCCTCCCTAACCAGCTTAACCTCCAGACTTAGCATCCATCCAAGCCTGGGAATGCAACTGTTTCCAGACATCAGGATGTGATGAAAATTCAAGCTTCCATCTTTTTCTCTTTGCTGTTTTTATCATTCAGGTTTCAAACAATAACAAACACCATTCCTAAATAATGAAAGAAAATAGAGGAAAAATAAGAACTGATGTCATGACTTCAGGGTTTCCATCACCTGCAGCGGTCCAGGAAATCCAAATCCGTTCTTCCAAAAACTCCTCTCAATGCAACACCTGGCTCAGAGCTCATTTATTAAATTATTGTCTATAATCTGATTGGAACAATCAGGCTAAAAGTCTCCTCCCAGACTCCCATCATTGTTATGGTTGTGTGTGACAAGACACCCAAACAGAAGCTTAGTGGCGTTGTTTATGCAGTCCTACGCAGTGAGGACTGTCCAGACTTTTACATAGGAAAAAATAAACAACAACTACGCAAGAGCATGGCACAACACAGGAGAGCCACCTCTTCAGGTCAAGACTCTGCAGTCCACCTACACCTGAAGGACAAGGGACACACTTTTGAAGATCACAAAGTACACATTCTGGACAGAGAAGATAGATGGATTGAGAGAAGAGTGAAGAAGCTATCTATTAGGGCTGGGCGATACGGCCTAAAATCACTATTACAGTATATTGAGGCCTAGGCATTCGACACAGTAGACCACACCATCCTGCTTCAAAGGCTTGAGTCATGGGTGGGTGTGAATGTAACCGCCCTCGCTTGGTTCAGATCGTACTTAACCAATCAACATTTTAGTTTCCACATTGATAACTGCTCCTCACCTAATGTGCCACTCCTATGGGGAGTGCCTCAGGGTTCAATCCTGGGTCCTCTCATTTTTTTCAATCAACATGCTCCCACTCAGAAAGCTCTTAGCCAAACACGGGGTGAACTACCATTTCTACACAGATGATTGCCAGATTTACTTGCAACTAAATCAACAGCATTCATTAACTGCTCTTTCAGAATGCATCTCTGACATCAAAACCTGGCTCGCCTCAAACTTCCTTCGATTAAACAACAATAAGACTGATGGCATCATTTTTAACACTAACAGTACTGCAGGTGTCCCCACACTACCCTTACTAAATCTCAAATCCTGTATCAATAGCTACGTTTACATGGGCACAAGTAATCGGATTGAACGCCTTATCGGATCAAAAATTCGTCATGTAAACATGTCAATTGGAATATTCTGATCCGATTCGACCTGATCCGAATGAAATTTCATTCCGATTGAGAGAGGTGGTTTTGTCCGATCGTCAATCCGATTGGCGTCCATGAACACAGCCATTCGGAATGTTGGGGTAAAATATTGCCCACTGCGCATGTGTGCAACTTCAGCGTGCCCTCTTTCCGCCTCTGCACATGCTCAGGACAGATCGAAAACATGGCGAGCGGTGAACAGAAGTGGTCTGTTGCCGACGCTATTTTTTACTGGAAATACTACGGGAGCTCAATATTACTGAACGTCTCGATGGCCGAGCGGTTAAAAATGCCGAGTTATACACTCAAGTGGATCTAAAGATGCAGGAAGCGGGAAATCACCGAAGCTAGAGAATAAGCAAATAAAATGCAAGGGAAAAGACGTGTGGACGAGATGGCGTTTGTTTACAATTTCTCTTCCGGGAAAGACAAGTCTGCGCATGCGCAAGCTATGGTGCGGGCATCGCGGCGTGATCGGATCATTCCAGTTAGTGTCCATGTAAACAGAGGTTTGGGATTTCTGATCAACCAAGATTTGAATCGGATTGGGGAAATTTGGCACATGTAAACGTAGCTACTGTTACTGTCAGGTCTTGTTTGTTTTTTTTCAAGTTTGTCGCATTACAAGGCTTAAACCCATTCTTAAACACCCGCATCTCAAGTCTATTATTCATGCGTTCATTTCCTCCCATCTGGACTATGCCAACTCTGTTCTGATTGGGGTTAATAGATTCAGTTTAGTCAGACTCCAGAAAGTACAAAACGCTGCGGTAAAGTTCCTAACAAATTCTGATAGGTGCATGCACATAACACTCATTCTTGCTGATTCACACTGGCTCCCGATCGCATAAAGGATTCACTTCAAAATCTTGCTTTTTGTTTACAAGGCTCTGAATGGTCCATCTCCATCTTATCTGGCTGAGCTGTTGACTCGCTATGTCCCTTCTCATCCCCTTCGGGACACACCTGCTGGCTGCTGTTGTGCGTTCCAAATGTCCGCTATAAGTCATGGGGGGAGCGTGTGTTCTCTCACGCAGCCCCAAAAGTCTGGAATTCTCTCCCGCTTCACATGCGTTTGGCTCCATCCCTCAGTAGGTTTAAGTCTGCTCTCAAGACTCACTTTTTCAGCTTAGCCTTCCCTCTGTGATTCACTCTTCTAATAACTGCACGACTCTGGTGTGCGTTTCAGTGTCCTGCTCATCCTTGGGCTGTTTACCATCTCCACTTAATCTAATTCTAATCCCGTTGCATCCTTAGTTGTCACTTGTGTATCTCTAGCCCTCTCTGTTTTAATTAGTGTAATTTTTAAGCGGCCAAGTTTTGTTCACCTCTTGGATTCGTGTATTTATTCCTTCGTCTGGTTTGTTTACTCACAGTTTTATTCTTTTCTTTACCTATATATTTTTATGCTTGCCTTGTAGGCATGTTTAACCGTTTATTGGGTCTCTTTTCTGTGATTTGTCTTTTGTTGTGTTCGAGCCTTTTACTCTTTTATTGTACAGCACTTTAGATAGCTGCCATGCTATTTTTAAATTGTGCTATAAATAGACTAGTATGGTATATGTGACATCTGATTGTAGTCATTTTAATTACCAATTTTTACAAGTTAACCAATCTCAAATTATATGACAGACATAGTTGAAACACACGTCATTACTTTTCATTTAAATTGAAGTTTAACATATGAGAGATTCAGGGCGTAAGGCAAAGCAGATTAGAAATTAGCTTATAGAGCCTCATTCAGGGAGCCATGAGCAAACGGAAGGGGAGGAGACTTAGCATAGTGCTGAAAAAATATGTTGATCATTTGATAATCCAAAATCAATAAATAAGTGAAAAAAGTCAACTAAAGGTTTTACAAATTACCAACCGTTTTTTCTGGATTTCGCTGTTATTGTAGAATAATAGTCCAGCTTTGAAGAGTCTAAGTGTTGTAGTTTAGGTGGACCAGATGAAAAAAAGTTCTGAAATTTGCATTTTTTGAAATGTAACAAATCAAAAAAAGGTTTCACAAATCACAAACTATGTTTTAAGGACTCTGCTATTAGTTTAAAATAATCCAGTTAAGGTTTGAAGAGTCTAGGTGTTGTAGTTTTTGAGCTGAGCCACTTCTAATGTAAAGCAAAATAAAGTTCAGAAATCTAATTTTACTTACCAAAATAAAAGGAGTAGAGACTTCTTGGATGGTCTGTTAGTGCATTCAATAACACAGCTAGCCATATTTGTCCAATAATCACATGATTAACATGTTTATTTCTGCTGTGAAGTTGGCTTTTTTTAACATGGGAGTCAGTGAGAATTTGCTGTTTTGGTGCCCGCCCCTAGTGGATGAGGGGGGAACTGCAATTTTTGTCACTTCCATGTTGGCTTCCCGTTTTTCACCCAATTACTGCCCATTGGCTAAACCTACAAAATCATACATGGCTGCCATCTTTAGCCAGAGAGCTAAAGGTCGTTGCTACGTGTTTTAGGAAAAATGAAAAGTGTGACTGTTCTGGAAATGGGTGTGCTGTTTTTTGTAAACAGAAGTAAAGGAAGTTACTGTTTACTCAACCTTCCTTCTTTTCCATTTTTTTTTTGTTTCTGCAGATCTAAATGTAAAAAATGGATAGCTGGAAGTGGAGAGCAGATGTTTACTTGACGTTTTTGCTTTCATTGGCTCTATGGGTTTTTATTTATTTTTTCATTTTTAAAAGTAGGACAAAGATAACACAATAATACAAAAATTGCAAAAAGAAAGCAAAAGGTGTAGGCTGAAGCCTAGCTTTTGTATGCCTACCCTTTTTACACAATCAGATTTCCACTAATAAAATAAGATCAAAATAATAGTAGATATAGTAGTTTTAAAGTGAATGACAATTTTACTGATATTTGTATTTGACTGGCATTTAGGTCTGAGTAAATATCAGAGTTTGTGAATGAGGTATTTATACTGTGTAACAGTGTTGAATGATTTTTTCCTTACCCCCTGAGACCTTACATCTTCATACGTGAACACCGGCTTCACATACAGACAGGCTATTATCCAGATTCTTTTAACTGCCAGAGAATTTCTGTCCCTCCTTAAATGGCCAACTTACCATGAAAGCATCTGAGTACCCTAATGGTCCGAGGAGCTATCTTGTCTAAGGCATTTTGTCCACAGGGTGTCCTATGGCAGATTAGATCTTAGTGAAGGATGAGTGTGCCTGGTGGCCTGGCTTTCACCAATGGAGCTCGTAGAAGAGATCCAGTGATTCCTGCTATATTTAGTTGGCAAATGAACCCAAGTCACTGAGAGAGGTTGGATTCTCTGCTATGCTGCATTTGCTCTGGATGAGAGGCAGAGGTCTGGTGCAGGCTCCTCAGTAGCCGTGTTTCCACTATAGGAGTTCTGGGAAATTTCTCAGAGGGAGAAAAATCACCAGGAGATACGATGGCTCCGTCCTCTCAGCCATTGTCTCCATACAAAATCAGCCCTTTCAGGACTTTGCTAAGATATCAGCATATTGCCACTACTTCAGTAGTGAGTGATGTCACTAAGCAGCGCCAAATGGACAATAATAATATTCTATTCTATCAAAGTACGCCAAAATCTAATCCATCCAGAGGATCTGGAGAGTGGCTGTGTGATGTAAAAAGTGCAGTTCATTCACCAGAAGAAGCGTTTTTTAAGGTGTCGTGTAGGAGACCACAAAGCGCCGTGAATTATGGCGTTCGGGGGGATTTCCGCTGAAATTTTCAGTGTTGGGAGTTTAGAAACAGCAATTTAATAGCAGCATGAACGCTGTTAATCTTCTTTTCCTTCCATTGTGCTTCACCAGAAACTCTTCCAATTTTACAAATGCTGGTTGCTTGGCGACATCTTCTGAGTTACAACCAATCAGCATGAGATAACCACAAGTCCCACCCAGCAACTCTACTGGGGCCTTTCTCAGTACCTACCCCAGCTCAGGTACTTAGGTGGTTCCTGAATTGAAATGGTTCTTTTGGGCCGACCCGGTGAAATGGAGACGCATGCATGCCGCAAAAGTCCAGTAAAAGTACCTGGAGAAGCGATAGTGGAAACGGATTTTCCCCAGTGGATGAAAGGGTAGCTTTCCTGCATCTTTGGGGTGAGGGATAGGTTCTGGCTTTTGTTCATGCCTTTGCACCAAACAGCAGCTCAGAGTAACCACCCTTTTTGGCTGTGGAACGAGTGCTAGATGGTTCTCCAACCAGGGACTCCATCGTCTTCCTGGGGGACTTCAGTGCTCATGTCAGCAAAGACAATGTGACCTGATTGGGAGGAAAGGCCCACCCAATCTAAACCTGAGTGGTATTTTTGTTTTCGAACTTCTGTGCAAGTGTCAGGCGACCTAGGCTGCCCTTGTACATGTACACACCCCCAATTCCCTCAATGTCACGATTCACACCCAAGTCACCTCACCTTTAGGCACTCAGAGGATGAGAGGAGTGGGACTGTGTAGAAAGGGCTTTAGAACTGCTCACTTTTGTAATTTATTCTTATTTTTAACATTTTTAAAATCAAGAACCATGTTTGGTGTTATTGTGCATCAGGCTTTACCTATAGCCCAAATCGTAGGAGAAATGTAAAATGCTCATCAAAGCTCAGGACTCGGGGAGTGTTTCACTTCCATTCTGAACAGCTGAACAGTGTTAGCCTGTAGCTTTAAGAGCAGTGTGTGTGTGTGTGTGTGTGTGTGTGTGTGTGTGTGTGTGTGTGTGTGTGTGTGTGATGTGATCTCAGTTCCTACTCTGGTCAACTCACTGAGCTGCTGCCATCTATTTCTGTTTGTCACTCCGAGCATCACAGCAGAGTTTGGAGGTTTGTCTCTGTGATAACGGCAGCTCAGACATTTCTGTGAAAGTTCCAGGCAGTATGGATGCATGGGGGCTGGTATCTCAGCCACCGGTCCAACGTACACAGCAGGCAACAAGAACCCCAGCGACCCGGTAAGAAAGGGCTGAAAACGTGCTTGTAGACTGGAGCTCAGAGCATTTTGACATTTGTGACTGACTCTAAACCAGAACAACGTTGGTGATGTGCGTGCACTGGCTTCACATCATATTATTTCACTTCCTATTCCTCACTAGCAGAATGAAGAAGCTGATGTGCTTTTAGCCTCTTGCATGTCTCTCTGTCAGTGGGAAGCATTCAGACCAGAGTGCTCAGAGGGTCTGTGACCCCCAAAAGCTCAGCGTCTGAGTCAGAGAAACTCATGACCTGCTGGTCTCTGGTGGACAGGAACCAGACCGTCTGATTTTGGATCAGCTGGTTCCAGTATGTCTCTGGAAAAACCGTCATTTTGGTTGTTGCCTGTAAGTTGTTTTTATTTGTGTCTGGTGGTCTGAAATGCCCTTTTGACCCAGTGGTTTAGCCTCCTGATTCAGCTCTTTGCTGGATTCTCACACAGACACTGACTTGGTGTTAATAAGCCGCGCTGCAGCGTGCACGCTTTCTGCTGGTGGGTTTAACACGACCGCGTTCTGTCACAACAGCCTGTCTCTCTGCTCCAGAGACCCGGTAGCAGGAAGCAGAGTGACTGTGAGCTCTCTCACTTACAAAACCAAGCCAGTGTGTGTATGTGTGTGTGTGTGTATACAAAGTGCATGACGCCTCAGTTTCTATCTGGCATCAAGCAGAACAGGAAGCAGTGAGGTGGGGCTCCGTCTCTGCCGTTCTCTCCTCCACCTCTATCCCTCGCTCCAGATTTAGATTGGCTTTTTGATTCCTGGCGGGAAGGACATCCTGGAGGAGGCAGAAGCGGCACTCTAGTTTGCCTAATTGGTGTGTGTGCTGGTTTGTGTGTGAGGCCCAGAGGAGGCAATCGATGGCCAGCGAGGACTTATCTGAGGACCTCGCGGGGGATCAGCTCCTCGACTCCCTGGTCCCCACCGACCAGACCGATGCAGAGTCTTTGGTAGGCGTTCATTGCCAGACCAGGCCTCAACGCTGCCTCCCGCTTTCAACTTTCTTTCCATCCACCACTATGGCTGTCTTTTCTGTCAGCTTCCTCGTTCACTTCCTGCAAGAAACTTCTGCTCTGCCACTGCAAATTAGTGCAAAGTTTTTGTGCCTTTGGTGGTTTCAGGCTGCTGCGTGAGCCGCCACACACCTCGCTCCAGAGGTTCTTTGTCAGAAAACACCAGGGATTAGGTCGTATTGTGCTCAGCAGTAGTACGTCAGTGCAAAAACTCTCCCTTCCTGTCGCTCGTGGCGTGTCACTGGCCGTGCTTTCTCTCCTGTAACTGCTCACACATTAGCTTCAAGCTTTTGCCAAAGTGATTTAGGATTTAAATATATACACACAAATATATACACAGTATTTCCTATTCGATGGAGCATCTGTGAATACACGGGACAGGTTGGCTTCCGTTGCTGCAGAGTGATGCCGTGACGTAACGGAGCCTCCTGCAAGGCTGCAGCTCATGCTTCAGGCCTGCTTCTCGGCCCGACGGGAGCAGAGCATTGTGTTGCAGATGGATTACAGCTTTAATGAGCACAGAGCTGGAGGCCCAGCCTGCGTGTAGCTGGATGGACACAAGATGTTGTAATCAGATCTGCTAAGCTGGACGGTGAAAGGCTCAGAGCTGCCTGTCATTATACTCCAGCAGAGGGGAGGGGGCAGTTTGTGTGTGTGTGTGTGTGTGTGTGTGTGTGTGTGTGTGTGTGTGTGTGTGATTTATGCTAAATAAAGATGAAGTGTTATAAGATCGACATGCTAATGGCTAGTCTGAGGAGGAGCAAGATTAACGTGGTTTACATAATGTAATATTATAAAGGACTCTACTGTCGCTTTATGGTCGTGTTCAAACCTGTTTAGACATGATCCAAAGGAGAACGGCCTTGTGGGCCACAACACTAGATTCTTTTAGGTTTTCTGGTTGTGATATTTTTCAGTTCAAGGGCCACACGTAGTTACTATCAGGATGGCAAACTGCCTCGTGTGTTGCTCTAAAATTCTGTTATTCTGCATCCCAGCTGCTATCAGACATGGAGAAGAGCTTTCTTTAAAGACCAAGTTCACTGAAAAAACATTTTTAATGATTATTTCTGATTCTAATGAGTCACTATGAGTTTTTCAGGCTGAACATGAAGATAGTCTCCTACACCTATCTCCTGCATTAGCTTCTGATAGAAAATAGATGGTGAAACTCTAGGATTAGAAAATCCTGACAGATCTACGTCACACTGTCACTTAACATTCATGGACTCACCCATCTTGACTCACGACGAGGAAGGCTGTTGTTGGTTTAGCGTCCAGGAAACAGCAGAGAATGTCTCGGCTAGTAGAAGCTAACCGTTAGCATTAGCAACTCCACTACACAGCAGAACTCCTCCAGGCTTGTGTTATTTGTGGAGATAAAACATCAACGTTGCAGAGCAAACAGAATCAGTGGTAGAGTCGTGTTGCTGTTAGCCAATCAGAAGAGAGATGTTCAACTATCATGAATAATAATGTATAAGACTACAACCCCTGCTGTTTTCTGCTCCCCTCTTCTCTGACTAACTTCTACTTCCTGAAACAGGAGCTCCAGAGCTTTTTTCCCCACAAAGATTGATTCATTAAAGAAACCACAGCAGTTTTTATTGAAAAAACGAGTGAATGAGAGCTTTAAAAAATAAACACTGGAACAACTTTATACATCACAGATCCTGGCTTGTGGACTTGTTTCTGAAAACCATTTACCTGGATATTGCCAACCTGAGCATAGAGCATCCATGTGTCCCAAAGAAGATGAGAACAGACAAGACATATCTATATAGCACAAGTCCTACACAATGGCAACTCAATGTGTTTTACAGCAGCAAGAACAGCACAAGCTTTAACAAACTAACACAGTAATGAACAATGGATTCACATAAAACACTAAAACTAGAAAACTAACAAAACGTCAATAAGACATTGAGTAGAAAACTAAAAGTGGCTGGAGACTAGTGGTGGGACTGTGAGTAGATAAGAAGGCTAACTAGGAATTACAATGATCTACAAAAAATGAAGGTTGCAGGGAATTACTAAAACTAGGAGTATTGAAGCGGACCAAAACTAAAGCAGTGAAAGTAGTACAATGAACTACAATAACATTGAAGACTAAAACTAGACAACTAACAGAATTTCAATACTTTGAGTAGGTAAGAAGGCTAACGAGAAATTACTAAGTATGAGGTGACTAAATCTAAAGCAGACTAAACCTAGAAAACTAACAGAATATCAATGAGGCATTGAGTAGAAAACTAAAAGTGGCCGGCCAGGAATTACCAAGTGTGTGAAAACATTGATTAAACTAAAGGTGTATGATGGCGGGGTAGTAGGTAGGAAAAGCAGAAAGAATGATGGAGAGGATGAGGTAAAGGATAGAGAAAGGGGGCAGGGACGACAGGATAAGCAACATATATTAGACAGTCACAACATAAATTCACAAAAGGAGGGTGGGAGGGGCTGGGATCCCCTGTTCAACCGGGAGTGAGTGTGCAGCAACCAGTGCGTGCTTCTCCCCCGCTTCCAGAGGGGTGAAGGAGACTTAAGGATGACGATAGCGAGCAGTGAGTCCTTGGTGGCTCCGTGACCTTATCCACAGTTCCACGTCAGGAGTAGGTTAGGGAGGGGGCAGAGCGACTGTCTGGGACTCCATGTTTCCACTGGAGGGCGGTGCATCCTGGATGCCTCTCCGTATGGGAGCAGGAGAACCCTGCACATTTATTAATATTACAAAACAAAACCTAAAGTAAAAACATCATAACTGTGTTTAGTGTGTTTCTAGTTCAGAGGACTCCAAAGGGTTTTACATCACCATCATCCATTCACACGCTGGTGGTGATGAGCTATATCATAGCCACAGCTGCTCTGGGACACACTGATGGAGGCGAGGCTTTCGAGCACGGCCGCCACCGGTTCCTCCAAACACCGCCAGCAGGCAAAGGGATGACGTGCCTTGCCCAAGACACAACAACTGACATGGACTAAGCCCCTGGGTTCGAACCTGCAACCCATCAGTTGTCGTTGCCCTCTAGCTGAACAACACAAGTCCTGTTCTTGCTTTGGATTTTGATGTGCCGCCCACACCCACTTTGTGTGACGCGGCCAGAAGCAGACGAGACCTGGATTGATTTTGTTGTGTATTAAAGCTGCTCTAATCTGTGATAATCCTGTTAGTGTTGATCAGCAGAGAGCTGATGTGAGCACTCAACTGTCCGTGTGCCTAAGTGATGATCCAAGTTTTCAGCTTTTATGTGTTCACTCACATAATCTGTCCTTTTCCTTCTGTTTTTTTCTGTGCTTTACTTTGTTAGAGCTGTGCAGCTTTAATTGTAATGTGACACCCAAACATCTCATGATGCCTCCTATACCTTTTATTTTTGTCTTTAATCTTCTATCCTCCTGTTTTCTCCCTCAGATTGATTCCGATGGGCTGACGGTTCTCCAGCAGCTTGGTCTGGACCAAAACTCGGACTTCTCAGACAGCAGCGTGCAGCAGTGTCTGGATGAGCACCGTGAGAGGATCCGCAGGGAGATCCGTAAGGAGCTGAAGATCAAGGAGGGTGCAGAGAATCTGCGCAGGGCCATTACTGACAAGAGAAATGCCCAGCAGGTGGACTCGCAGCTCCGCAGCTCCAAACGCAAGCTGGAGTCCCTCCAAACTCAGCTGCAGGAGCTGGATGCTCACATTGTTGTTAAAGGACCTGATGACAACAAAGGTACCGTGTCCACCAGGGAGATGGACTTTATCCATCCACTTACAGCACTTCACTTCTCAATGACTGCGTCTGTGGTTTTATTTTTTCTATCAGCAGAATAAGTGATGATGTCCAACAGCAGGATATTTAAACCACGCACTTATGATGTAGCTGTTATGGGATGTCATGTAAGGGTTAGTTTTCTAAAGTAACCTGACCTCTTTTTATTCCTCCCTTTGTTTTAATCAGATACACCAAAGTCTCCAGGATCCGTCAGTCGAACATCAACCAATCAGCACCGGATTGCAGCTTTGGAGCGGCAGCTAAACATCGAGCTGAAGGTCAAACAGGGAGCAGAGAACATGATCCCTATATACGCCAGCGGGGGTACCAAGGTGACTCACTGGCACAGCCGCCAGCCACCATTTTTCAATTTTACTTCCTGTCCTAAGACTCTTCTCTTCCCAGGACAAGAAGCTCCTTCAGACGGCTCAGCAGATGCTGCAGGACAGCAAGACAAAGATCGACATCATCCGCATGCAGATCCGAAAGGCCATGCAGGCCACGGAGCAGTCCGACGACACTCAAAGTACTTTTCTTTATCCTGTTCTCCATTCTCTCTTTCATCCCACCTGTCAACCTTTCAGCTCAGAAAGTCCCTGAATATTTGATGATGTGAGTGGTAATCGATCAGCTCTGGCTTCAGAACCTCACAGTGCACACACACACACACTGTCCATTACAGCCCTCTCAGCCTTTCGGGTTAGAGCCTTATTGATGTTCCTGCATCGCCTTGATGTTGCCCAACAGCTAAAAGCCACGGCTCATTTAGCGGAGGTTAGAGAGGAGGTGGGACACCTGGGGGGGGGGGGTGGTCAGAGAGGACGGAGCAGAGTGCAGGAGGGAGGACATGAAGGAGAGCAGGAGGCACAGAATATTTTATTAGTTGATGAAATCCATTTTTGTTCATGAAATGATGCATTCATGAGTCAGCTCTGTCAGGATTCTTTCACACCTTGTTTCCGTTGCCAGATCTCCTCGCTGCAGGTTGCTCCTGTCGGCCATATGCTGTTGACCAAATCTCACACCTTTACCCAGGTAAGCCGGATCTGTGTGGGGTGGAGCTGCGCGTGGAGGAGCTCTGGCACCACTACCGCGTTGAACATGCCATGGCCGAGGGAGCCAAGAACATGCTGCGACTGCTGGGAGCTGGAAAAGTCCAGGATAAGAAGGCCATCGCTGAGGTCAGATGGAAGATGCGGAGAAATTTCTCGTCTTTCATTTTCATCGTTTTAATCCTAAACGTAGACCAAGTTAACGGAGATAAACAGATGAGATAAAGGATCAAAAGTAGACGTCTGGGGGGGTAAAGTAGTTCATAAAAAATCACCAGCTGATTTTGTCACTTTTAGCTCCTATTAAAATGTTTTTTAAATCACTTTTATTTAAAGTTTTGTCTAAATCGTTAAACATAAATCCAAATATTATTATAAACATTTAGAATCGCATCTCAGTTTATAAAACGTGTGTGTTAGCCCTAAATATTTACATTTATCACTAAATATTTTATACAACATTTTGAATTTAAATTTGATTAAAAATGTAAATGTGACTTTATGTAATTAGATTAGATCTAATTCTATCCCTGGACGTGGAGGAGCATCGACTCTATTCTGTCCCTCCTGTATGTCCGAGCTCCTCACCCCATCTCTAAGGCTGAGCCCGGCCACCTGATGGAGGAAACCTATTTCAGCCTCTTGGGTTTATGATCTTGTTCTGGTAAGGATTGTGATGAAGACTGATCAGACTTCACACCTTCTTCACCACGACCGAACGGTTCAGCGTCCGGATCGCTGCAGACACTTTCCCGATCCACCTGTGGATCTCCCTCCTTCACCCAGTCATGAGCAGGACTCATGTCCCTCACACACTAGTTTTTAGAAGATAGTTAATTTGTTGTTTTGACTTTGTTGACTTCATTCAGATTGTTGTTATAATTGACATAAAGACAGTAGAAACCGTCCACGATGTCCTGTCCCTCTCTGAAAGTCCAGAGGTCTCTCTTCCTGCAGGCCCAGTGTGGTCTGAGTGAGTCGTCCCAGCGTTTGGACCTGCTCCGATGCTCTCTGGAACAGAGGCTCCAGGAGCTGCCAGAAGATCATCCTAAGGCCTGTCTCATCAAAGAGGAGCTGGTCCTGGCCTCCTCCTCAGCCTTCAGCTCCCGCCACAGCACCCCCTATGTCCACAACCAGTACAGCACTCTGAGCAAACCATCACCGCTCACAGGTAGACGCAGCACCTGCTTCCATAAGACGCCTTTAAATCATTGGTCCATCTAGCCTGATATTTATTAGACGTTTGACTTTTTCCAGGTTCTCTTCAGGTCCACGTTCTCGGTTGTGTAGGCCTGCTGGAGGTTGTCCCAGGTCGGAGCAGAGGCACCCCGCTGGTTCTTCCTTCTTTCTCTTCAGCAGACGGGCGTCCCTCATTCAAACTGAGTGGCCTCTACAGCCGCAGCACCAGCAGCTTGAGCATCAAGATCCCCAGCAAGACGGACGAGCTCACCCGTAAGTTTGTTCGTAGAAGCTTCAGCTGCTAGTCCAGGGCTGAAACCTGCTGACCTTTGTGTGTGTGTGTGTGTGTTCATGTGTGTGTGTGTGTGTGCGCGTGTGTGTGTGTGCGTGTGTGTGTGTGTGTCACAGAGGAGGTTAGTGCGGTGCTGAAACTGGAGAACACTGTGGTGGGTCAGACTGCTTGGAGAACAGTAGGAGAACAGGCCTGGGACCAAACCTTCACCGTAGAGCTGGAGAGAGTGAGACATAACACACACACACACACACACACACACACACACACACACACACACACACACACATACACTCACACACAAAGAGTTTCATGGGGATGTTTAAAACATAATCCGAATGGTGTGATTGATCTCTATGTGATGTTCCTGCTGTGCGTTGGCTTTAGTCCCGGGAGATGGAGATCTCCGTCTACTGGAGGGACTACCGCTCCCTCTGCGCCCTCAAGTACTTGAAGCTGGAGGAGTTCCTGGACAACCAGAGACACCAAGTCCAGCTGGAACTGGAGCCACAGGGGCTGCTCCTGGCTGAGGTACCTGACATCATGCTGTTCAATTTGTGCTCAAAAGGTGATAAAAAGGAACGAGTCGGCTGTAGACGAGTTTAAAGAAAATTCTCTCCAACTGATGACCTGAAGCTAAAAGTCAGGACCTGAGAGAGGCACCATATCATTCTCCTGTAAAACATATGATGGTTTTAAACAACAGTCACATATAAACGTCTCTGTGTCAGGTGACCTTCTTTAACCCGGTCATAGAGAGAGGCCGAAGACTCCAGAGGCAGAAGAAAGTCTTCTCCAAACAGCACGGTATGTTCTAGCACACACAAACCCGTCTGCATGGTTGTTGGTGGTCAGAACTTAGATTTACTGCAAACATTTCAGTGTTTTTATTAAACTGGTAAATCTGGTTCCAATAGGTTTGATGTGGGGTTAGGGTTGGGGTTAATGTCCGGTCTGAATTATTTATTTATTATTTAGGCCTCGGATGTTAAAGCTGGAGGAGGGCTTTACCGTTTGGTGCTCTGTGATAACAACAGTGTGTCTCCTGAGAAACCAAATTAAACCCTAATTTATCTCATATGTTTATGGTTATCTTTTTTTACCATGTTTAGATGTGATTAAACTATGTCTGTAAAGTGTTTTAAACCTCAATAGTTTGTGCAAATACATTACTCTCTTACTTTTACTTCCAGGTTCCACCATGATGCCAACACATAGAGCCAAATTCATCTTTTTCTTCTGCTTTGTATTGACGGTTGGCAAACTGAAAAAGCTAACTGCTAGCTTTACATTAGCAGAGTAAACAGCTATTGCCGTAAAGCAGGTAGAGACCTCCCACTAGTGTTCCTACCTGAACTACCAAAGTTGTTTAGTGCAGTTTCTGGTCAGCAGGGGGCAGCAGAGTGTGAAGCTGCTGAAGTTTCTGTCTAAAGATCCACTGAAACCAGTTTAAAAGCAACAGCTTAAAGTCTTAAAAACCCGTTAGTGTTGCTTTAAAGATACTTTCCTCGCTGCAGGATTATAAACATTCATGGAAATTCAGACATCCAACCCGATTTGTTTTCTTTATTCTGTGTGCAAACCCACGTGTTCATGCTGCACACGCGTGTTTCAGGTAAAGCTTTCCTGCGTGCTCGTCAGATGAACGTGGACATCGCGACCTGGGTCCGCCTGCTGAGGAACGCCATCCCCAGTGGGAGCAACACACCTGCCTACACGCCCAGCTTCACAAGCAACACACTCTCCAACACCTCCGGGTGGGTTCACCTTTCATCTGGAAACATCTGGAGATCTTTTCTAGATCTAAGCTCAAACCATCAAACCCAGCGTTGGTTTTTACTCAGTAGCGCCAAACCTGATGTTTTTATTCCTGCCCTGCAGAGAAATTTCAGTGGAGAAGCTGAATCTGGACAGCGACGCCTCTCCCAAAGTTGAGGTTCGGAGGGACGTGTTGGATTCACCCACCCCCCTGGTGAGTAGGCTGAATGGAGGCTGAGGAACAACAGGGGCTGATCCAGAGCTCTTGTGTTAGGCTCTTCTGAAGCACATCTTCAGCTGCTCTCCTCTGAGACGCGGTAACTCTGAGGGACGCTTTAGTGAGACTTAATCAGCTGCAGGGAGGACAAATCCAGGTGTTTCCCAGTGAAAGCATGTAGAAAGCTGATAAATTCTATTTTGTTTGATTGGAAATCAAATCAAGACAAACTTTTGGAATTTAATGAACATTGATTTTTCTGTTATATATTTGATGATGTGAGAAATATATATTTTTATTTCTGTGTCAAATGGGCAGAAACAAAGTCAGAGGGGGAGATCCTGTGGCAGATGGGGCGTTCAGCGGGGTTCAGAATTATGGGATTAATCACGCCGAGTGTTTTTTGTGTTCACCCATTTGTTTTGATACATGCAGTACCCAGATCTGGCCACAGGATGTCATCCTTACTTCATGCACCTTTAACCCTTTTTATAAAATCTGTGTCCATCAGGAACAGACGCCGGTCATAGAGTCCCCGTCCACGCCCAACGTCCCCGCTCCTGAGAAGCCAACCAGATCACAGTCAAGAAACTCTTTACGCAGGTGCACACACACACACACACACACACACACACACACACACACACACCCCAAGTCTCAGATATAAAAACAAAATCAGCTCTGTTCTAATTATTTCTGTTATTACCAGGGGTGTAACGGTACGTTTATTCAGGTTTGGATTTTTTGGTACTGGACAGACGTGTCCCCACATGGACATGTCCCCACATGATCGTGTCCCCACATGGACATGTCCCCACATGATCGTGTCCCCACATGGACATGTCCCCACATGTACGTGTCCCCTCATGGACATGTACCCACATGTACGTGTCCCCACATGATCGTGTCCCCACATGGACATGTCCCCACATGGACATGTCCCCACATGATCGTGTCCCCACATGGACATGTCCCCACATGTACGTGTCCCCACATGGACGTGTCCCCACATGTACGTGTCCCCTCATGGACATGTACCCACATGTACGTGTCCCCACATGATCGTGTCCTCACACGGACTTGTCCCCTGTAGCCTCACGGATTCTATGAGACAGATTATTAGACATTAGATTTCACATATTGTCAATTCAAACAGAGATGTAGCCTCACGGAGAAATGAACTAACACTTGTAACTTACAGCTCATGTCAATGCGGTCAAGACACTGTGATAGCGTGTTGCAGGGATGAGCTCTGGAGGGCTCCCTGTCGACGCGCAAATGCTTTCAGGGAGAACAGAGTCAGCCTGTAGCGGTACAGGGCGACCTTTAACCCCCCCTTTGGTAGGTGGCGATCCCACCGCAGGCCGAGGGGCCTCAGGAGCAGACTGTACAAGTACAGGGTCAGAGCAGCCATCAACACCCCCCCCTCAGTAGGTGGTGAACCCTCGAAGACGAAGAGTCAGGACTTATGTCCACGGCGCATGGCGTGAGTGTCAAGGTACAACCTTGGTCAGTCGCAGCCAGGCGGAGGCATTCCCAAAGAGAACGTGACATGATAGAAATGTCTGAACTGGTGTCGAAGATAGCATCACAGGTTAGCGAACCCCTAAGGGTCACCGGAATTTCAGGCTTCCGATTAAGGATCTTTACGCATGATATCGCAGAGAAGCTTAAGCTTAGGTTTAGGTCTGTCCAGCGGGGAGGCAGTACTCGACCCGCAGACAGGTGTAACGGACGCTCGAGGGCTGGTGCTAATGGCCGCAACCTCACCAGACCCCACTGGGGTCACAGGTGTCACCGGACACATCACTGGAGCAGGAGCCACTTGTGGAGGGCCCTTCCTTACGATGGGGACGAGCGCAGGAGCCAAAGGTGCAGGAGCACGTGCACTCGGACCTGCAGAAGAAATGAGCAGAACATTCTTAGTCTCAGAGGAGGCATCGTCCAAGGCACGAAGAGCAGATCTCAGAGCAGCATGCAGGCCCTCAGGGGACCTGCTACCAGACTCGGATCTTGGCCTTGGGGCAGGACTGCGGCTCGCCCGCTCACGGCGTGGTGAATACTGGCCAGAGCGAGGACGGCAGTCACCTGAGCGAGACGACTCTTCTGGGGGAGCAATGAGAACCCCTCTTTGAGACGCAGTGTTGTCCACGACCAGGGCGAGGAGATCTTTGGTACTCCTCACCTGCTGGTGGGGGACTCCGAGCTTTGGTGAAACCTTTGGACCTGTTAGTGGGGGAACCTGGAGGCTTAAAGGATAAGTTCGCTTTTTTAGACATTAAGTTTTATGTGTTCCTTCACCCACCCAGTGCTCTGTAAACTTTGACCCATTTCACACACACACACCTGCTCAGAGATTTCCAGGGGAGAAGTGATTCATTAACGTAGTTCTGGCTAGTTTCGGGGGCGCTTTATCTGCGCCGTTTAGCCTCACAAAAGGATTAGCCTCTGAAAGCACGGCTAATTTGCATCTCACAAACAAAGAGAAAAAATTTACAACGTCACATTACAACGGGACTATTTTTTGTCATTCGTATCCCTGCGCCACTCCCCGCAGCTATAGAACGGGCTCGTGTCTGGCTGCTAATCCTAGCTGTATGAGTGAAACAACAACTTCTAAATTCACTTAAAAGTAGTTTTTCTTAAATATATCGAGCCATGGTGCGTACCTGCAGGTTCCCGGGTTGTAACAATAAGGATGTTACAGGATCACCTTTCCGGTTTGACACTTTTCCTGCTAAGGACGTTTCTCTAAGGCATCAGTGGCTTTTAGCAATCGGCTACTCCAAGGATACTCGGCTGGAACGAGTCAAAACCTTTCGTTTGTGCAGTGCACACTTCAAAGAGGATGATTACATCAGGAAAAAGTTCGGGAAAAGTGAAAGACTGTTTTTGAAGAGTTCGGCCGTACTAGAAATCTGGGTAAGTTTTGTTTTTAAAAAATTATTTATTCCGCTATGTCTGCCGTATTCATGCAATCATCTTCGCATTTTAGCGCATTATTTATGCAATCATCTTTACACCGATGGTTGATCATAGACTGCAGTAGCTTTGTCAACAATCTGTGTTGATGTGTGTGTTTTGTGTAGCAAATGCAGTTCTTCATCCGTGTACTCTGGCTCATAAAGATATCCTAGTAGTAAAATAAGTTTCTTCTTCATCTGGTATAGTGTTAAAATGAAATTCGTCATCAGATGAGACGGAGTCTGACATGTTTTCGGCATTCGGCAGTGAAACAGCTGACATACAAAGCGCTGTTTAATATCCGCGGAGAGCGGCGCAGGGATACGAATGACAAAAAATAGTCCCGTTGTAATGTGACGTTGTAATTTTTTTCTCTTTGTTTGTGAGATTTAAATTAGCCATGCTTTCAGAGGCTAATCCTTTTGTGAGGCTAAACGGCGCAGATAAAGCGCCCCCGAAACTAGCCAGAACTACCTTTCTGAATCACTTCTCCCCTGAAAATCTCTGAGCAGGGGTGTGTGTGTGAAATGGGTCAAAGTTTACAGAGCACTGGGTGGGTGAAGGAAGACATAAAACTTAATGTCTAAAAAAGCGAACTTTTGCTTTAAAAGGCTTATCAGAGTATATTGACTGCACTGACATGACCTGTAAGTTAAAAGTGTAACTTAGTTCATTTAGGATCAAAAACTATGGCCTCCGTGAGGCTACATCTCACATGATCGTGTCCCCACATAATCGTGTCCCCATATGGACGTGTCCTCACATGATCGTGTCCCCACATGGACATGTCCTCACATGATTGTGTCCCCCACATGATCGTGTCCCCACTTGATTGTGTCCCCACATGGACGTGTCCTCACATGATTGTGTCCCCACATTGATGTGTCCTCACATGATCGTGTCCCAACTTGATCGTGTCCCCACATGGACGTATCCTCACATGATCGTGTCCTCACATGATCGTGTCCCCACTTGATCGTGCCCCCACATGGACGTGTCCTCAGATGATCGTGTCCACACATGGACGTGTCCTCAAATGATGGTGTCTCCACATGATCATGTCCCCACACTGACATGTCCCCACATGTACGTGTCCCCACACGGACGTGTCCTCACATGATCGTGTCCGCACACGGACGTGTCCCCACATGGACGTGTCCTCACATGATCGTGTCCCCACATGATCGTGTCCCCACATGGACTTGTCCTTAAATGATCGTGTCCCCCACATGGATGTGTCCTCACATGATCGTGTCCTCACATGATCGTGTCCCCACATGATTGTGTCCCCACATGGACATGTCCTCACATGATCGTGTCCTTACATGGACGTATCCTCACATAATCGTGTCCCTACATGGACGTGTCCCCACATGGACTTGTCCCCACACGGACATGTCCTCACATGATCATGTCCCCACATGATTGTGTCTTCACATGGACATGTCCTCACATGATCATGTCCTCACATGATCGTGTCCCCACATGGACATGTCCTCACATGATCGTGTCCCCACATGGACATGTCCTCACATGATCGTGTCCCCACATGGACGTGTCCTCACATGATAGTGTCCCCACATGGACGTGTCGTCAGATGATCGTGTCCGCACACGGACGTGTCCCCAACATGGATGTGTCCTCACATGATCGTGTCCTCACAAGATCGTGTCCCCACATGGACATGTCCTCACATGATCGTGTCCATACATGGACGTGTCCTCACATGATCGTGTCCCTACATGGACGTGTCCCCACATGGACGTGTCCTCAGATGATCGTGTCCCCACATGATCGTGGCCCTTTCATGAACGTGTCCTCACATGATTGTGTCCCCATTTGATCGTGTCGACACATGGACGTGTCCCCACATTGACATGTCCTCACAAGATCGTGTCCCCACATGGACGAGTCCTCACATGATCGTGTCCCCACATGGATGTGTCCTCACATAATGGTGTCCCCACATGATCATGTCCCCACAAGGACGTGTCCTCACATGATCGTGTCCCCATACGGATGTGTCCCCACATGGACGTGTCCCCACATGATCGTGTCCCCACATGAACATGTCCTCAAATGATCGTGTCCCCACATGAACGTGTCCTCACATGATTGTGTCTCCACATGGACGAGCCCTCACATGATCGTGTCCTCACATGGACATGTCCTCACATGATCGTGTCCTCACATGGACATGTCCTCACATGATCGTGTCCCCACATGGACGAGCCCTCACATGATCGTGTCTCCACATGGACATGTCCTCACATGATCGTGTCCCCACATGAACGAGCCCTCACATGATCGTGTCCCCACACGGACGTGTCCTCACATGATCGTGTCTGCACACGGACGTGTCCCCACATGGACGTGTCCTCACATAATCGTGTCCCCACATGATCGTGTCCCCACATGGACTTGTCCTTAAATGATCGTGTCCCCCACATGGATGTGACCTCACATGGACTTGTCCCCACACGGACATGTCCTCACATGATCATGTCCCCACATGGACATGTCCTCAGATGATCGTGTACCCACATGGAACGAGTCCTCACATGATAGTGTCCCCACATGGACGTGTCCTTAGATGATCGTGTCCGCACACGGATGTGTCCCCAACATGGATGTGTCCTCACATGATCGTGTCCTCACAAGATCGTGTCCCCACATGGACATGTCCTCACATGATCGTGTCCATACATGGACGTGTCCCTACATGGACGTGTCCCCACATGGACGTGTCCTCAGATGATCGTGTCACCACATGATCGTGGCCCTTTCATGAACGTGTCCTCACATGATTGTGTCCCCATTTGATCGTGTCGACACATGGACGTGTCCCCACATTGACATGTCCTTACATGATCGTGTCCCCACATGGACGAGTCCTCACATGATCGTGTCCCCACATGGATGTGTCCTCACATGATGGTGTCCCCACATGATCATGTCCCCACACGGACGTGTCCTCACATGATCGTGTCCCCATACAAATGTGTCCCCACATGGATGTGTCCTCACATGATCGTGTCCCCACATGAACATGTCCTCAAATGATCGTGTCCCCACATGGACGTGTCCTCACATGATTGTGTCTCCACATGGACGAGCCCTCACATGATCGTGTCCTCACATGATCGTGTCCTCACATGGACATGTCCTCACATGATCGTGTCCTCACATGGACATGTCCTCACATGATCGTGTCCTCACATGGACATGTCCTCACATGATCGTGTGCCCCCACATGGACGAGCCCTCACATGATCGTGTCCCCACATGGATGTGTCCTCACATGATCGTGTCCCCACATGGACGAGCCCTCACATGATCGTGTCCCCACATGGATGTGTCCTCACATGATCGTGTCCCCACATGGACGTGTCCTCACATGGACGTTTAACTATGTTGCACTTTAGTCAGCACCACAAGCAGCTGTGTCCCAATTCAGGGGTTCCATCCTTCAACTTTTTTCACTTTGTCCCCTCACTGTAACAAAAACGAACCAAACAGTGACTTTAGGCGTACCGGTAACCCCTGATTGATGCTGAACACATAACCATGCTGGTGTTGACTAACCTCTCTCTTAGAGCCAGCAGAGGCCCTCTCTGTCTGCAGGACTTCAAGCTGATCGCAGTTCTGGGTCGGGGACACTTTGGGAAGGTACTTGTTTTAATATTCAAACCATGAAATAATAAGAATCATTATACAGCAATAAAGTACTAAGATTTCCACTCGTGGTACTTAACCCATCCATTAGGGGGCAGTAGAGGTGTGAGTTTGACAGCAGGTTTTAGAATACAAATACAGGCCATTTTACCAATAGATGTTTTGACTAAAATATCTCAGGTGAGACTGCTGATCCAGGTGTGTTGCTGTTCCTGCTCCCTCGCAGTGGTAACTGCAACATTATTTTATTAAATTATAAATATTGAATGGATTTAGGCAGAAATATAAAGATACTCTTGCTGAACTTGACTTATGAAAATGAGGCTGTAGAGATAAATATTTAAAACACAACAGCCACGTTCAGCTTCTCATGATTAAAAGTATGACTTTTTAAAAATGGGTTAGGGTTAGTTAACATAAATTGCACATAAAACAGCAAAAGCAGATTACCAAAATAAAAGCAGCATGAAGAGATCGTTTATCTGTGTTCCTGTCTGGGTTCATCCTACACGTTTAGAAATGAATAAACAGACTCACACATGTAACCATCAAACGGACTCAGAGCTTCAGTGGTTTCTCCAAACTCAGGCTGTTCAGGAAGCTAGTAGTGACTGGTTATTTTCAGACAGAAATAATCTCAGAAAAGCCTCTTTAAAAAAGCTTAAATACAGATTTATTTGTTGGTTTGATGTTGAAGTTAGAGTTTGGTGTTTTCTCCAGGTGTTGCTTTCTGAGTATAAGAAGATGGGTGACCTGTACGCCATCAAAGCCCTGAAGAAAGGAGACATCGTGGCGAGAGATGAGGTAGAAAGGTGAGTGTGTTTAAACGCTGAGCACTAGTGACTTAAGTAGCTCCTAACACCCCACCGTGTTTGCCTCCTCAGCCTGATGTGTGAGAAGAGGATCTTTGAGACCGTCAACACCTCCCACCACCCCTTCCTGGTCAACCTGTTTGCGTGTTTCCAGACTCCAGAACACGTGTGTTTTGTCATGGAGTACACGGCGGGGGGGGACCTCATGATGCATATCCACGCGGATGTCTTCTCTGAACCGAGGGCCATGTGAGTTCTGGGCGTTCCACTAAACCAGAACGCTCCATGGGTGACGTTAGAGGCTCAAAGTGGACTTGGTGCTGATTCCCTGTCCTTGCTGATGTCTGGTTTACAGGTTCTACTCAGCCTGCGTGGTCCTGGGGCTCCAGTTCCTACATGAGCATAAGATCGTGTACCGGTGAGTGAGTCACACCTGCTCAGGTTTAAAACTCGTCTCGGTCAGAATCCAGGAACAAAGGTTCAGTTTTAGCTAATAGCCTCACAGATGACTGTGTCCATCTACCAGGCGCTCTCATTCACAGGGTAAAGTTTACGACAAGAGACTGGCGCTAGCTTCTGATTGGTCGACCCTTCAGCGGGTGGAGCCTATAATAAACTTTATGATGAGCAGAACGATATGATCGGTAGATTCTCCTGTCATTCCAGACAGATCTCATCATTCATTTATGACTGGACTGTCCGCAGACAAACAGCCAATCAAAGAGCTGATGAAGTTCCACTGGTCTCCCTAGCAACAGACCAGGAGACATTCTTGTTGGATGTTGAAATGGGCTTTAGAGGATAACCTAACAGAGGCAGGCGGGGTTATTTCTCTCTGAAGGCCTGATGGATCTGATTCCTGTCTCTCCTCCTCACCAGGGATCTGAAACTGGACAACCTGCTCCTCGACACAGAGGGTTACGTGAAGATAGCAGACTTTGGGCTCTGCAAAGAAGGTGTGTGCTGAAGAGTTATTCATTTACACACAGAGAATCTTCAGCATTCATATTTATTTACTCTGAAACGCCCTCTCTGTCTCTCTTTTGGCTCTTTACCACCAAGGCATGGGTTATGGAGACAGAACCAGTACGTTCTGTGGTACGCCTGAGTTTTTGGCCCCTGAGGTGCTGACGGACACGTCGTACACCCGAGCAGTGGACTGGTGGGGGCTTGGTGTGCTCGTCTACGAGATGCTGGTGGGAGAGGTGAGAGGAAAGGGTTTTATTAAGGTGGACAAAAGATTTAAGCTCCTGTTTGGAGTGATATGAAGGTCTGTGGAAGCATGAAGCAGTGTCCAGTGAGACGGGAAACAGCCAGAAAAGTCAAACTCTCAATTCCCTGATAGTTAATGCTAAGCTTTGTTCACTCCGAACGAGGAACAGACGCGGTCCAATTTCCGTACGGTTTCCAGACGGACTGCCGTTTACACCCACTGCAGCTCATGAGCTGAACGTCTCCAGAAACATGCTTTAAAGTTGACGCAATAACAGCTACGTAAATAAAGAGGAGCTGGTAAACATAAGTCACACCGTAGTAAACACTGAACCGTCATTAGCAATAAAACAAAAGCCAGGTTAAAAAAAAGCCACGTGGGTTTTATTTTTAGATAAACCAGATGCACCTCGCTGAAACACGTCTCACTTCCTGTCTGGCTCATGTGATTTCTTTACCTTCATGACATCCGAAAAAATAGACATCAAGCGAAAACTGCTTTCCAGAGCTCCACATCCAGATCCGAGCTACAGCTGGAGTGAATGACCCGATGATTTTTGGTCCATGTGGAAACCATCCAGTGTGAAACAGGCTTCAGGCCAAAAGCACATTACAAGTGGAAATGTGTTTTTGTTTGTGATGGCCAGCTGCCACTGATGCTAATGCTAAAGCTAATGCTTATTAGCTGTGGCTAATACAATGTGGACTTTTATAATGATGATTTTATTGGTAACACTTTACAATAAGGGTCCCTTTATTAACGTTAATTAGTGCATTATTAAGCATTACTAAACATTACATAAAGTATTAACAACTGCTTTTATGCATTACATAGTGTTAATAAACACATTATTTAATGCATTATTAAGCCATTAACTATTGTTTATTACTGAACCTTAGTTAATGCAGTAATAAGCATTAAATAATATTTAATTACTAAGCATCATGTGTTTTATTCTGCAGTAATTACCATGATAGTTGATGTGTTAATAAACCCTTAATAAATACCCAAGTAATCATTTACTATGGTTGTGTATTTGCTGTGAATAAACAGTAAGTAACAGCTAACTAATGCATCCACTTATCCTACCCTGTATTTTGGATGTTACTTGGATGGGCATTAATAAACAATTAATTACTCACTTACTAATGCTGTACTGTGTACGTCAACAGGTAGCCCTTACCTGACCTTAGGTAAGGTAAAAACATGTATCCCTTTAGAAACACTTGCTAAATGCTTAATAGACTCATAAGCATTACTTAAGTATTACTTATCCATAGTTAACCATTACTAAATGACTTTTGGACCCTTATTGTAAAGTGTAAACATGTATCCCTTTGGAAACACTTTCTAAATGCTTAATAGACTCATAAACATTACTTAAGCATATCACTGAATTAATTTTGGAGCCTTATTGTAAAGTGTAAACACTTATCTCTTAGGAAATGCACAGCAGTGGTAAATGAGCTTTACTTATTCAACATCAGTTGAAACAATCACATATCAAGCATTTTACACATTTTATTTGTATTTCAAAACAGATTTAGTGTTTACAACTGAACTCACAACTGAAGAATTGAGCAAATTTAAACATCTGACCTCTTTAAGAACTAAAGAACATTATCAATCCTGTCATTAGACATTTCTTAGTCAGTCTACCTGGCTGTCTATCTACCTAATCTGTCAGAATTAATTAAAAGTAATGCTTATGAGTCTATTAAGCATTTAGAAAGTGTTTCCAAAGGGATACATGTTTACACTTTACAATAAGGGTCCAAAAGTCATTTAGTAATGGTTAACTATGGATAAGTAATACTTAAGTAATGCTTATGAGTCTATTAAGCATTTAGCAAGTGTTTCTAAAGGGATAAATGTTTTTACCTTACCTAAGGTCAGGTAAGGGCTACCTGTTGACGTACACAGTACAGCATTAGTAAGTGAGTAATTAATTGTTTATTAATGCCCATCCAAGTAATATCCAAAATACAGGGTAGGATAAGTGGATGCATTAGTTAGCTGTTACTTAGTGCGTATTCACTGCAAATACACAACCATAGTAAATGATTACTTGGGTATTTATTAAGGGTTTATTAACACATCAACTATCATGGTAATTACTGCAGAGTAAAACACATGATGCTTAGTAATTAAATATTATTTAATGCTTATTACTGCATTAACTAAGGTTCAGTAATAAACAATAGTTAACGGCTTAATAATGCATTAAATAATATGTTTATTAACGCTATGTAATGCATAAAAGCAGTTGTTAATACTTTATTTAATGGTTTAGTAATGCTTAATAATGCACTAATTAACATTAATAAAGGGACCCTTATTGTAAAGTGTTACCATTTTATTTATTAAGAGAGCAAACAAATCTGGTCCTGTGAGAAAAAATGAAGTAACATCCTTATTAAGTCATGGATTAACTGTGATCAAACACAGCATTTAGTTCCTCTAACCACTATCAGGCCTGTTGGATTAAGAATCACTTCAATAGAACCTGTCTGATCACATGAAGGAGGCTAAAAGATCTCAAAAAGCAACACATCATGTCCCGTTCAAAAGACATTCAAGAACAAAAGAACCCAGAACAACATCTAAAGCCCTGCAGGACTAAGTTGGTCTGGGTCAGAGGTCATGATTCAACAATCAGAAAAACAAGACACAAAAATGGCCTCCATTACCAAAAACAAAGACCCTTTTACACATTTTCCTGAAACCATTCTGGTGATCCAAACGGCTGCTGGTCCCTAACCCTAGAGCAACAGTCAGACATGGTGATGGTCTGGGGCTGCTCTGCTGTAACTGATGGAACCATGAATTCTGCTCTCTAGCAGAACATCCTGAAGGAAAATGTCTGACCTTTGACCTTAAACAGGTCGTTCCTGCTGGAAAATCCTCCAATGTGGCTGAATTACAATAATTCTGTAAAGTTTAAAGGGACAAAGTTGCTCCACAGCAATGAGAGACTCGTTACAACCACCTGGGACCTGATTGGTTTGGATAAATGAGTCCTCTGAAGAGCCACATGTGGCCCAGATCCACAGGTTGCAGACCTCTGGTCTTTAGAATCAGACCGATACTGTTGGAGCAGATTTCACTAATGCACATTTTATTATAAAACACCCCGACTAAGTGTGTCTGTTTGCTTCAGTCTCCCTTCCCAGGTGATGATGAGGAGGAGGTGTTTGACAGCATAGTGAACGACGAGGTTCGATACCCGCGCTTTCTCTCCACCGAGGCCATTGGGATCATGAGACGGGTCAGATCCTCCTCTGTCTCCTGCTCCTGTCATCTCTTCATGTTTCTAACGAGTTGTGTTGGGACTAAACAAAATGGCCGTTGTGTTGTTTGTTGTCAGTTGCTGAGAAGAAATCCTGAAAGGCGTCTGGGTTCTGGGGAGAAGGACGCAGAAGATGTGAAGAAACAGCCATTTTTCAGAGTGAGTGTCTTCATTTAGATCATGTGTTTGACAATCACCTGACACACCTGTAACTAAACACCTGTGACTGTTTAGGGGATGGACTGGGAGGCCCTCCTTCAGAGGAAAGTACCGCCCCCCTTCATCCCGACCATCCACGGACAAGAGGACGTCAGCAACTTCGACATGGAGTTCACGGCCGAGGCTCCCACCCTCACGCCTCCCCGTGAGCGCCGTGCCCTTTCCCATAAGGAGCAGGACTACTTCAAGGATTTTGATTACGTCTCTGACCTCTGCTAGACTCTGGGATCAGAGGGGCGGAGCTACAGACTCTGATAGGAGAGGAGAAGGCTGACCGCGGTGCTGTACGAACTCAGGAGCTCCATGAAGATGAGAGAAGAAGCTCCTGTTACTCTGTGCGTCCGTGCGTGCGTGCGTGCGTGTGCGTGTGTGTGTGTGTGTGTGTGTGTGTGAGCGTGTGTGTGTGTGTGTGTGTGTGTGTGTGTGTGTGTGTGTGTGAGCGTGTGTGTGTGAGGCTGTGGTTTGGGATAATAACAGGAGATAATCCAGATCATGAATGTCTAAATCAGATGCTAGGTGTGAGCGGTGACTCACCTGACAGGAAGCTGTCTCTCCTCCTTTCATCCTGGACTCACCCCCCCCACCCCCCGTTGTTGTTTTGTTCCTGCTGTTTGTTGCTGCTAGATGTGCGTCCGACTGTGAGCCGCGTCCTTCCTGCCTCAAACCCATCAGAACACCGAGAGCTGCCACTAGGTGGAGCCAAAGGACGGACTAAGTCAGGCTGGTCTGTAAAAAGCTCCGCCGCCTGTTGATTTGTTGCCAAAGAATGGCAGAGGAGCGGAGGCAGGATCAGCTCTGATCCGTCACAAAGACTCGTCTTCATCATCTGTTTGTTTTTGGTACATCATGTTTTTAACTACAGTCACTTTCTGGAGTCAGGAGCTTTTTGTGATAACCCCCCCGCCCGTCTGTGTCTCCTCCTGTATCAAGTGCTGGTGAAACGTGTTGGGTGGAACTGTGAGTAAAGATGTGGAACCAACAATGAAGCACTTCTTGTCTCTGATATATTCTGTTTCCTTTATTCTTATTTAAATGTTTCTGATCAGAAAACAAATTCCAGCATCAACGATAACCCGAGCAAAGACAAAAATACATTTTTCACTGATTATTTTGTTTGTTGAGGGATCAATGGTATCCGAACTAACCTGGACCTTTGTGGAAAGTAACCTCCTCGTTAAATCATGAAACATTATTTCTAAAGCAGAGTTCAGCTCCACCAGCCACACCCAGAGCTGTCTGAGAAGGAGGATAAAAGATCTGAAAAAGCAACCAAGAACAAAAAAACCCAGAACATGAAGCCCAGCAGGACTCAGCTGGTCTGGGTCAGAGGTCAGAGTTCAACCAAATGACCTCCATGGGAGAGTTGTGAGACAAAAACAACAGAGACTCTTCACACATTAACCGTTCCAACGGTGGAGGTAGTGTGATGCTCTGCTGCATCAGGACCACCTGCTGTAACTGATGGAACATGAGTTCTGTTCTCTAGCAGAACATCCTGAAGGAGAACGTCTGACCTTTGACCTTAAACATAGTGTTCATCATGGAAAACCCTGTAGTGGAACATCCCTCCACAGTGATGTGAGACTCATTAGTCGTTTATTTTATTAATCAGTTATTAATAATTGATTTTATTAATTTGTTAATCAGAAAGGCCTGATTGATGTTTCTGCTCAGGGTTCATTTACTTATTCACACAGGACCAGGTCGGGTTGGGTTGTTTTTTCTCTTAATAAATAAAATCATCAACATACAAACTGCACTTTCACTCTGTTTACGTCTGACATTTATCTTTTATTTTAAATGTTACAAAACAGAAGAAATCTGCACAGTGACGTTATGGTTAAACAAACTTATGATGTTGCATCTAAGATAAAATAACATTTAGAGAAAAGGTTGTAACATCAGAAGAGTTTTGGGTCATAATCGATGGTTTTAATTCCACATAATCCTAACTCCGCCTCTGGACCGTGCACAGATGTACTGCACATGTTAATTCTTCTCATTCGGTCAAGCTGACCTCAGATTCTGTGAACTTCTAAGAGCTGAGATGAATTTTATGGATCCAGCGAGCAGGTAAAATGCATTAATGTTCAAAAGTACCAAAGCAAGCGAGGGTCCCAGCTGTGGGTACGGACGACGGGCTGAAATGGACATGACTAAGAACATCTGTGTAATTATTAGTAGGAAAATGGGCACGGATGAATTTAATCGACTCAGAGTGACACACACATAAAAGTACACAAGCTGTTTGTGAAATAGTCCTTTAAAGCAATTAGGATTGGGTTATTTTTCACGGTAAAACGGATGCATGCAGGTGGAAATCAGAGGAAAAGGCTGGAAACAAAACCACGACAGCTGTCTGTAATTTTATGCCATTAGTAACATCATGTAGCTGCTCACCTGTATGCCTGACTCACGTGGACACGGAGATTAGGGTTGCTGGACCACCAAAACACCCAAACCCAACTACAACCCTAAATAAAGGTTCTGATACCGATCAGAGTAACAACATTTTTATTTTATTCTGCACGTCTTCAGGAGCCTAAATGTTGGCATCTGTTTGAGTCCATTTATCAAAACATGTCCTAACGATCTTTTATATAGCGCCTCTCAAGATAAAAATCACGAGGCGCTTCACAAAAACAAAAAGGAAAATTAAAATAAAAAAATTATTAAAAATATCAAAAAAAGGGAAAAGTAAAAATTGTTATTAAAAAAGGCAACAGGAAAATGAATCAGAAAAGGGTGATCAGTGGATCATGGGAAAGGCAGAAATGGTAGACAGAGCAGAATGAAGAGAAGGTAGTGATGAAGAATCAGCAGGAGGTCACACCAAAGCCTGAACAGGTGAGTTTTCAGCTGCTTTTTAAAGGAGACCACTGAGTCCACTGATCTCAGGCTCAGGGGGAGAGAGTTCCAGAATGTCCAGAGGTCCATGCTAATGCTACTTTATAACCATCAGGTTTCATGGAAAAGGTCGGAATGCTGTCTCCTGATTGGGAGTTTGGGATCGAGGTGAAGAGGGATCTGAGCCAAAAGCCAAAGCTCTTCATGTACTGGTCCATCTACAGCCCAACCATCACCAGATGTGGATCAGAACCAAAAGAACAAGTCGCTGGTATGATTTTCCTCTGTAGGCTGATCCGTCTCAACCTCAGAGATGGGGGAGGAGCTCCGTCATGTGGGAGGAGCTCAGAACAAACCTGCTGCTCCTCCTCATAGATATCATATATATTGCTAGATGCCTTAACTGGGAGTCGACAGCGTCCCTACACGGCGGCCATCTTACTAGCGACAGCAGATGCTCCACTCTTAATGGTAGCAGCTGGAAGGTGAGTGATAACTTAAACAAAAACACTCATAACTCAATGAAATATTAATGGAATTACAAACGGTTTACATTATTACAAACCTTATAACACTTGATAGGACATACTTTAACATTTTTAAATTAACAGGCCAAATCCGTCATATTTTACAGCCACATCTCTGGCGTTTATAACAAACCAAACCGTTTGAAAATCGGTTGAAAATTGAGCAAGTTAGAGTTATTTAAATAGTACATTCACCAATGACACCAATGTTATGAACGGGGGCAGCTGTCCGAGGTAAGATGGCCGCCGCGTTAGGGACATTTGTCCAATTGACGAACAGCGCGGGTAAGGCATCTAGTGATATCTATGTTCCTCCTCATCTACAGCAGGCAGCTGAGCTGGTGGCCTCATATATATATTTATGGAGATGTTAAAACAGATTATCTTATTAATGTTTAAATGTTTAACTATTACTGCCCCAAAGTAAGGTTTTAAAACACAGAGAACAAAATGAGTCTTTGCTTTGTTTCTGGTTGTGAAAGGTAAAGGTGTGGTTCACTGAAAAAACATTTGTTAATAATTATCTCTGATTCTAATGGGTCACTTTGAGTTTTTCATGCAGGCTGAACATGAAAATAGTCTCCTACACCTACCTCCTGCTTTAGCTTCTGATAGAAAATAGACGGTGAAACTCTAGGATTAGAAAATCCTGACAGATCTACGTCACACTGTCACTTAACATTCATGGACTCACGGTTGTCTTTCAAAATGTCAGCACGCAATTGGATAGCGCTAGGACCAATCAGAGTAACGAACAACGTGACGTAATTGTCACACAGTGGGAAAACTGTTTTAATTTGCATGTGTGACTTTTCTAGTTTTATTTAATTTAGGTGCATGTTTTTGGTGGTTTTTGGCATTTGTTGTGTTTTTCCCATTGTGGAGCTCCCTGGAGACGCTGGGCTGGCTGAGCGGAACAATCAGCCATCCCACAGGTGTGCCACACCTGCAGGTGTGGCTGATTGACTAATTGGCACACCATAAAAAGGAGTTGGAGGAAGCCTGAGGAGGACAGAACAAAAGGAGATAGACGACTGGAAGGAGGTGCGCCCTGGACTGCGGTGGCTCCACAGGGGGCACGTGCGCCCCAATCCCTCCGGAGCGCAGATGGTTACCTGGAGCACCCGGAGCACGGTCCCGGGAGAAGGACAGGCGGCCGAGTGCGGAGGAGCGTGGGTGGCCCTCCCTCCGCACATAGGAGCGGCGCAGTGCTGGTGATGGTACCTGCGTCCGGGTAGAGGCCTTGGGCCGAGGTGGGTGGCGTGCCCCAGCCCCGGGAGGGCAGCTGTGCCAGGGAGCTGCCAGGATGTGTAGCCAATGACGGACGGACTGGTGGCCTGGCTGACGACGATTGTTGGAGGACAAGTTTTAGAACAGGCTTTTAGAGGCCTTTGGGACAGTTTTAACTGTTTTTAAATAAATTGTGTTATTCTGAACTCCTGTGCGGTTTTATGAGTGCCTGCCCTCCCTTGGATCCAGAACGAACATACAAGCGGGTGACATAATCACGGCGACGGAAAAGCGGGAGGCTTTAATGGCGTCTAACATCAATGATTTCTGTCGTTTTTGTATAAACACGTGAATATCAGGTGTACTGGGACATTGCACTACTTAGTTTGATAAAAATAAGAACCCGCTAAGTATATCAGACAGACTTACGCACGTTGGAGTCTAAATAATCCAATGTTGATGACAAAGCCGTTTCAAAAGAACGTGGCTCCGGCGTTGCCGCCATGTTGCTTGGGTTCGCGGCCGCAGCGCTGACGTCATCGGCTACTCCCGCTCTGTGATTGGCCCACAATATAGAGCGCTGTGATTGGCCCAACCAAAACTATAGTGAGCTGTGATTGGACAGCCACAGGCTGCGAGGGTTCCTATGAAGCGTGCCTAGACCAAACTCTGCAAAGCAAGAATTTGGTCTAGTTCACTAGGCTATCACCTTTAACCTATGAAGGTGAATACATAGCATAGCCTATAGTAATAAGATAACCCCATGCTTGAGAGCCAACAGATATAAAGTCAATCCAACCGTGTGATTAGCAACATTTATTAGAAGTTCACATTTGACATTTTTCAGGTTCTTTTATAAAAGAAACTGAAATTTGTTGTAAAACAGGACAGAATGGTTATTATAGAGCTAAGTTCACATGTTCTTCAACAAAACTCCTCAAGATCTGGCTGCAGACATAAAAACCCTGCATAGAGGGAAGACGGTTTGCTGTTACATGAAATAGCCAATCGTAGGAGAGCCCTTCCAGCCAATCAGAGATGAGAAAGGTGGGCCCTTCCTTGGCCATCCTATGATTCCAAATCATGCGTCCAGGAAACAGCAGAGAACATATCGGCTAGCAGAAGCTAACTGTTAGCATTAGCAACTCCACCACACAGCAGAACTCCTCCAGGCTTGTGTTATTTGTGGAGATCAAACATCAACGTTGCAGAGCAAACAGAGTCAGTGGTAGAGTCGTGTTGCTGTTAGCCAATCAGAGGAGAGATGTCCAGATATCAGGAAGAGACCAAATCCTGTCTCAGCTCTGATGTGGGCAACTTTTAGGTCCTAGAAATGGTGCACCGGTATATTTCTTCCCCCGAGAACAGCTTTCATTCCTACTAGAGACCACTGCAGATGTATTGATTAAACAAGTGTTGCACACCTTTAAAGAATTCTGGGACTGTCAGGATGAAGCTGGGATTTTTTTTTAACTGGATCGATTCTGGTCCAGATGCAGGAGAAGCACTTAAACATCAATTTCTTGAATTTTCATAAACCAAAACAAATGTCCAATATCACCAACTGACTTTAAAGATTCAGATTTCAGTTTCATTTAGTCAAAACTTTTCAGTTTTGTTGTTTTTGATCTACAGCTGATGAGAAATGGTCCAGTTTTAGTAAAAATAACAGTTATTATTATTATTATTATTATTATTATTATTATTATTATTATTATTATTATTATTATTACATTTTGATACCCAGGACTGAAAATTATTCTCCATATATTATGTCTAAAACCAATGATAAACGGGCTGAAACTGGACCACAGCAATAGAAGTGTGTTTGTTTTTGTGTTTTGTAAGTTTGTGTGTGCGTGCGTGCGTGCATGTGTGTGTGTGTGTGTGTGTGTGTGTGTGTGTGTGTGTGTGTGTGTGCCCTCCCTCCTCTCCTCCAATCCTCCTTCCTGTTTCCATCTATGTTTGGAGACCTTTTATTCGTCTCCTTAATGGTTCTCTCTCCACTGTGTCACACCATCCCTCTGGCCCTCCCATCGACTATAATCAGGAGTCCTTAAAGCTTCTTCAGTGTGTGTGTGTGTGTTTAGTTAATGAGGGGGGAGTGTGTAGAGGAGTGAATCCAGCCCCCCAACAGTTGGAGCATCATTCAGCCTTTTTCCTCTGAGAGGAACCTCAGGTGAGTCTGATTTTTATTTTCATATTCACTCCAAACTGTTGAAGAAGAGTTTCAGGACACCTGGGATTCCCTGAAGGTAAGCAAGTCGTAGTTAGGGTTAGGGTTATACTAGAAAGCTTTACACTAGAAAACCCTTTAGGCTACTGAAGCCATGATGACTAAAAATCATGAATTTATGTCAGTTTGAAAAATTACAATGTTGTTACTCTATTTGTGCAAAACCAATTTCTGAGTAATTTGTTGACCTGAGAAAGGTTTATGATTGACAAATATTTTAATAGAACATTAAGAATATTATAAGTACAGAAATTATGTCATTCTTTAACAGATTTGCCTTAATCTGACTAATTCACATCACATTTCTGAAAGCTCATTTCCCTGTTCAAGTATTGATGTGCTAACAGCTAGTCTGAGTACAGCAGGGAGCAGATTGTTTTGAGCTTAATTTAATTCTATTTCAGCTGAAATTTTAAGGGTGAGGTTCACTGAGAAACTGCTTGATACTTGTTGTTTTTGAAAAACGATCGGTTTCACATGCATGCAGGACATGGAAATAGTTCTTTAGCACTTTTTCCTTCATTAGCCGCAGAAAGGAAGTAGACAGGGAAACGCTCAGGTCAGAAAAAGCTAGTGTCTTCTAGGTCACAAATTTGCATTCATGGACTCACCCATCTTGGCTCACGAACGCAGCTCAAGATAGAGCCACTGGCATAGGGTGTGCCGGTGCAACCGGTTCTATGCACCGGGGCCCACAGTGGGCCCGGGAGAGAGAGAGAGAGAGAGAGAGAGAGAGAGAGAGAGAGAGAGAGAGAGAGAGAGAGAGAGAAAGAGAGAGAAAGAGAGAGAGAAAGAAAGAGAGAGTGTGAGCGCCGGCCGCGCAACAGAGGAGATGAGGACACGTCTCAACTCAGACACGTGAGCGCATTAATATTCTTTCATGGTGTGCTCTGTGTTGTAACCTAATGAAACACAACTCGAGTGCATTTGGGCTGTGATCTTGTTGGGAGAACCGGTTTTAACCAACCAAAAACATTTCTAATAAAGTTCTGATATCAGGCGGGCGTTTTAGCAGAATCTATAACGATCCAGCTGTGAGAATAAAGCTGTAAGGCTTGTTTTCGGCACTCAGACATCAATTCTGTTTGCTATACAGCCAAACAGGACATGGGGAAAAAAAAGAGACAATATCATTACAACTCAATAACCCACTTTAACAGATTGGTCATGATAATGCTAACCGCAGAGCAATGCTAGCCCAAACTTCTGCTGATGCTAGCCTGAGCTGCTAATGCCCTTGGTGGGCTAGAGGAAAATAGCAAAGAAGAATGTTGGAGCACCACTCACCTTCCAGGATGTTTTGTCTTGTGACACCTTTAACTTTTATAAAGTAGCGTTTGCATAAACTGCAATAAAGTTTTAACTAGTTTTTTGCTCATTTGCTCAATCAGAACTCATCTCTGTTTCTCCAAACTGAGGCCATTTAATGAGCTCTATCTACAGCAGGTAAGATAATGATTGCTCATAAAATGTTCACAGAAAGTCACTATAAAAGATCCGAACAAGGTCAATATGCCATTATATATATATATATATATATATATATATAATTCTGTCTTTATGAGGCTGCTAAACTAGGTCTGTTTGTTTTGGTCAGTATCAGCCCATTTCCATCATGCCCTTACTGACTGATGATGGATGGAGAGTTTTCTGCCTGGTGTTGCTCTGGTTAACAGGTGAGAGGGATCAGACTCCACTTAGAGAAGTTATTTTTATTTTGAGTATCAAACTGAAAAGTGTTCTGGGATTAAAGCAGAAACATAAAGATCAGCCTTTTGCTTCCAGTCTGCATTTTTTTTTTATTATTCTTGTTTATTATTGTACATAATGAAATATAAAACACTTTAATTTTGTCTCAGAATTTGGAAATATGAGGGTCCATTTGTTCATGATTCATGACTCCAGCTCTTCATCCTCCTCAGCTCAAAGCGTGGAAGGTCAGTGTTGCTGGGCCAGTCCGGTGGAGGCGCAGCACCCCGTTCAGGTTCTGCTGGAGCGGTTCCAGGTGGGCCGGGGCTGTGCTGCAAGAGAGCGAGGGAACAAGGAAACACACGTCATCGCTTCGGAAAGGGTTACAAATAGTTCTGGGAACGAGGTAACGTGTAAAAACAATACAGGTTAAATTCATCATAGACCATTTATTTGTTGGTTTCCATCCAAAATAAATTAGATTCGTTTTTCTGTCACCAGTTTCACACAGAAAGAGCCTTAAAGGCTTTTATCATTTTGCTTTTTGTCATTTAATTGAAAACAATCAAGGTTTTTAAAAAATGAGAATTATTATTAATATAATAAAATAGGGTAAATTCATTTTTCAGTTTAAAAAAGTTCTCCTTTTTTGTTTTGTTTTTATTTAGGTTCAGTGTTTGATTCAATAGGTGTGTTTTACCTAAAGGGTCGACCTGCCACTTTTGAGTTATTATGAAAAAATTACCTGGAGTAAAGAAGGTGGATGTCAGCCTGGAGCTCCTCCAAAACTTTAGTTTTCCTTCCTGTTGCTCACCAGGAGTTTTGTCTCCACTATGATTTTCATGCAAACTTTTTATTTTTTTATTTTATTTATTTATTTATTTATTTATTTGTTTATTTATTTATTATTGAAACCATCTGGTTGCATTCTAACTATGAACACAACTGAACAGTTGTCCATTTCTGAAGTGCAATTAAATCAGTTCATGTGTGTGTGCGTGTGTGCGTGTGTGCGTGCGTGTGTGCGTGTGTGCGTGCGTGTGTGTGTGTGTGTGCGTGCGTGCGTGCGTGCGTGTGTGCGTGTGTGTGTGTGTGCGTGCGTGTGTGTGCGTGTGTGTTTGTGTGTGTTTGTGTGTGTCAGGTCAATGAGTTTTCTCACTACCTGCAGTCAGACTCATCAGTCACCTCATAAAAAACTGAAGGAAATCATTTTAATGCGTCATGACAAACACACACATCAGCAAGGTGTCCACTTTATTTATCCTCTTGTCTCCTGTCCACAGATGACGGTGCTGCTGAGGCCCTTGTCTCCATCGCTGTCCCCTCTCAGGACCATCCACCTGGTGCTCAGCTCCAAGCTCCCAGTCAGCTGGGTACTGGAATCTGAGCAGCTTCCCCCCAACCTCCCAGTATCAATTCAGGTCAGAGAGGACAGAGGAGAGACAGTTACTGACATCCTTCTCAGAGTAGAAGCATATTTAAATTACACCTTCTTTAAATGATCTAGGTGTCCACAAACTCCAGCGTCCAGTCACATGATCTTCTTATACGGGTCCAAACGGTCCACTCTTTACCTTCTCGTCTCCACGCGCTGCACCGCTGGGCTCTGAAGCACCATGGCAACCTGTCCTCACTGATACACACGAGGCACAGCAACCGGGTCTACGTTGGACTGGGAGAAGGTGAGGCACCAGAAACCGTTCATCTGTGCTTTTGTTGTTGCTTATCCATCAGGTCCAGGTGGGAAGTCTAGACATCCGTTTCCCTGGTAACACGCCCCAGCTTCCTGAGGAGGATCCAAAGGTTCTGGGTCTTCCTCAGGGTCTCCTCCCAGCATGTCTGAAAAACCTCCAAAGGGAGGATCAGATTAGTTGGAACTGGCTCTCCTGGTTACTTCACACCCTCAGAACAATGAGGACTCAAAATCAAAGCTCTTCTGAGACTAACTTCATGTTCTGAAACATCTTGTTGCTATCTCAGATCCATCCCTCCCCGCTGTGTGTCGGCTGCAGCCTTTACCCCTCTGTCCCAGGACGACACAGGTCTCTGACCTGCAGACTCAGGAAGTGAAGGGTTGTGTCCGTCCTACAGAGGCCGATGCTCCTGAGATCCATGTGATCCAGCTCCATTCAGCGGGTTCCAGGTTCTGTGGGTGAGAAACTCCAGCCTGGTCGGGTCCAGATTAAACACGCCCTCTTGTCCAGGTGTCCAGACATCCTTGTTCCATCTCCTTCAGCTCCCTGCAGGTGCAGGTGATTGTGTCCCTTGTTCCCCCGGTGGCGAGTCTGGAGGAACACAAGATCGTGTTGATTCTCAGCAGCTCGGTGCCGGTCAAGTGGGTCATTAAAGCCCGTGGTGTCCAGGGTCACCTCTCTGTTCATGTATGAGCCACTTTTCTTATTTCTAAGACACAAGCTGAAGAATTTCAATTCTTTTTCAGACCGTTTTTTTAGTGGGACCAACTGGTACTTTGTTGTACTTTCTTCCTTCCCAGTCCTCCAGCAGGGTGTCTCCACCATCTCCACCTGAGCCTGACTTAACCGTGTCCACCAGCCTCCACTCTGAGCTGTCTACAGATCCTGATCTTCTTCTCTGGACCAGAGAGAGCGGCTACAGCGAGGTGACCTCATACACCCAGGCTGAGCGGGCCAATCAGTTTGTGATCCAGCTGACAGACAGCAGGACAGGTACGTCTGTCTGTCAGTCGGTCACCGTGGCTCTTACTGCCTGCCACCAGACGACGTGTGCCCCTGTTCCCCCTAAACCTGAGCTACGCCTGTGCAGCAATGACAATGGCTCCAGCAGGTTTTAGCTTGCCACCTTATACATTAAAGCTGATGGACGTTATCAATAAAAATGTTTATTAGATATTTTCTTTTACTTTCTTTCAGCTTCTGTTTCCAACCGGTTTTCTGTTTCTTACAGCCCTACATACCTCACCCCCCACCCGTCCCCAGGGTCTGAAGCTGCTGCACCCAGGTCAGCATCCTGCTTCATGGGTTCAGTTTGATCCATCAGGAGAGCCGCAGGCTACAGACCTGAGTTCTGGAGTTTAAAACATGTTCAACATTAAAGCGTAAACTCATCTAAGGGGTTCAGGTTCAGATGTCTCAGCGTTTGTTCTCACAAAAACCTTCATTTGGTGCTTTTATCTCCGGAAATTCACAGATGAAGCAAACAAAGTTTTGTTTCTGAAGCCAGGGAGGAATGTTTCAGGACATGGGTGAGGTACACCTTCTGCTGTTTGGGTTGAGATCACCTGAGACGTCATTTCTATCTGGTTTTGTTACAGAAGTCACTTTACTGAGCAAATGAAATGAATATGTATGAAATCAGATGAAAACGGTTTAACAGCCTTCTTCAGGAGAAAATAGAAACGTCTAGAATTTAATCCATAGTAGTCTGCAGTAATCTGGGGATTGTGGGTGTATTCAAGTTTTCCAAACCAATTTTTCCTATTTCTGATGGAGAGAGTCATGCCCAAACTCTCTGTTACCATGGTGACCTCCTCTGTGGTATTGAAAGCTGACTTTCTACTCCAGGAGGTCAGCTCTGTTCTGTTTCTGAGTCCACCGGACAAAATGTAGAATGAACTCTCACACTGATGGGCTGCTTGGGTTCTACGACTACTGGATTCATGTCTTCAAAGGTCTACAGCAGGGGTGCAGGTCAGGACCCCCAAGGGGGACCCCACAAGATTGTCTTTGCTGAGGTTGTGAGGTTAGCAAGATTTTAGTTGTAAAAATGACATTTATAAAATCCCAATAACACACCCTACAGTATAATCAGAACTCCATATAAAAGTTATAACTCTGAATGTCTGTATAACGTTTGTAAATTATCACATTTAATGTGTGTATGCGTGTAGGAGTTGGGGCTGGGGGTCCTGGCTTGTCTTGGACATGGGCAAGGGGGTCCTCAAATAAAAATTGGGAACCCCTGGTCTACGGCACCAATTAGGGTTTTCTATGGTTTCTACTCATGTACTCCGAGTCACGCTTGAGTCTGCAGGGCTGCAGATCTTCGCTCAGACTGACGTCTCCGTGTCTTCTCTCTGCTCCCATCAGGACAAAAGAGTCTAACTGTGGACTGTGATGGAGGACTCCTCAGTGTGGCAGTGGATCAACAAACATTACAGGTCCAAATGATTACCAGATAAATGCACCAGTAAATTCTTCTACGACGGCGTACGGCAGACTGCCCCATTGACAAAATGTAGCGATGAAAGCGTCACATTGTTCATTGCTCCAATTGGTCCTAGTGCTGTCCAATTGCACGTATGATTGATTCCATCCCACGACTGAGCTTTGGCTATGGGTCGTGGCCAGACTCTATATTTACATATATAGGGTAGCTTGCCAGGCTTATTAAAGGGGTCATATGATGCAAACTTAGTTGTACTGCTATGTGGGTCTCTAATCCCTCTATAAACACTCCAAACTTAAATAAAAACTTCCATCTGTTTCCTGTCAGTGTTTGGTTTTAAGAATCATATGCTCTTTATTAGCCGTTTGAAAAAGTCCCTTATTATGACATCACAATAAGGAAAATTGGCATAGAACCACCACATATCTGTTGACGGTTAGGGAGGCATCTGCTCCTGAGAGGTCTACTCCGAGCTTCTCACCTCATAGCAACCAATCAGAGGATGGGTGGGCGTGGCCAGCAGCAGCTTCTCTTCCTTAAAGTGACAGAGCCCTGAAGCGGCTCATGTCATTACCATCATGTGAGAGGGATTTTGTGCAGAGAACATCATAGACATGTTTTGTATCAACCATAAAACTGTTATAACTTGTTTAAAAAGAGACATACTGTAGGGTCTAAAATGTTGAGAGTTTGGGGAAAAACAACAACTTACACTTACAAATCTAAAATATGCACTAGATTATATCACCATTTAGTTTATTTACAGTCTGTCATCAACATTCAGAAAAATAAACGTTTGGAGCCAAACAGATGATCTGTTATCAAGCCTCATCCACAGATAAAGTCTCAACCAGACAGGCAGGCTTTCACATTTAAAAGGAACCCTTTCATTTTTGTGTAAATAACTTTAGCTGCTGTGTTTGGTAAACTCACTGATGTCAGACCTCTGTTTCAGGGCTCACCTGTTGCTGTCGTGACCCTGCAGGACCACCGATGCCAGGCTCTGTCCAACGGGAGCCACTTCCTGCTGAAGTTACCCGTCATTTTCTGTGGAACTGAAGCCGTCCTTGTGGACAGTCCCAGAGGGGTGCTGTACAAAAACAGGGTGAGATAAGAGACGTCAACAGGAAATTGTTTCATCTCTTTGCTTTCCTTCATATTTTCTTCTTTATTTTATACGATTTGTGTCTTTATCACAAGTTTTAAAAGGTCTAGTAGAGTCTTTGGTCAGGAATAGAACTCGTGAGAAAATTATGAGACACTTTGAAATGGCCCAAAGAAATGGAAGAGTCTCCGTAATAGCAACAGTTGTCAGTTGAGCTGTTAATGTATGACATCTTTAAAATTAGTGTTCATTACTTCTGTCACACTTGGTTTCATTTCTCTTCTGTAAAAACGATTTCATCAGTCAGTTTAATATTTTTATATATAATATAATATAATATAATATAATATAATATAATATAATATAATATAATATAATATAATATAATATAATATAATATAATATAATATAATAATATAATATAATATAATATAATATATATTTTTATAACTCAGAGTTTGTGTTCCGAGTTTCAGGATGAATCCAAAGAAAAAAGGTGTAATTAGAAAACTTTCAGAATCATATTTTACAGCTACTGTCTGAAATTCTAAGATTTGTCATGATCTAAGGTGAAGCAAAACTTCTACATTTTGATGTTTAAATTGTGTGAGAAAGAGAATATCTACAGAAATGTTAAAGCTGCTGATAGTAGCACATTAGGGTCACCGTGGTAACCACTAGTGGCTCAATTAAGTAGCCATAGTATGAGAAGTTAAAAAGACCTTTCATTTCCTGATCTGAAGGAGTTTTATTGACTTCATAGTTGCCTGGATGTGCTGTGAGGGACTCTGCTGCGAATGAAATCTTTAAAATTAATCCATGATGTGAAAAATCATTTCTTTCATTTTAATATTTGTGCTGACGCATGCTGTGGATTTCTATAGGCTCTCTTATGGGGAATATTCACCCAGAGAAAGTTTAGAGCAATGCGATTTGTTCTTACACCTGTCAATCAACATCTCATGAAAACAAAGAAATTCACACCTGATTCTTAAACATGAAGAAATTTTGTCTTTTTGAGAAAAAAAAATGCAAAAACAAAACTCTGCTAATGACATTTTACTTGAGCACTGGGTTTTTTCTTCTTGTTCTTAAATGTGAATTAGACGATGATCTAGAAAGTAAATTCAATTCAGTTTATTTATATAACGCCAAATCACAACGAGTCGTCTCAAGGCTCTTCACAAAGTAAACTTTCCAGTTAAGTTCTGTTCATTATGCCAATTAGTTAAAAGTTTCCTATGTAAGAAAACCCAGCAGGTTGCATCGAGTCACTAGCTACGTTTACATGGGCACAATTTCTGATTGAACGCCCTATCGGATCAAAAATTCGTCATGTACACATGTCAATCGGAATATTATGATCCGATTCGGCCTGATCCGAATGAAATTTCATTCCGATTGAGAGAGGTGGTTTTGTCGGATTGTTGGGGTAAAATAATGCCCACTGCGCATGTGTGCAACTTCAGCGTGCCCTCTTTTTGCCTCTGCGCATGCTCAGGATAGGTCGAAAACATGGCGGGCAGTAAACAGAAGTGATCTGTTGCCGACGCTATTTTTTACTGGAAATACTACGGGAGCTCAATATTACTGAACGTCTCGATGGCCGAACGGTTAAAAATGCCGAGTTATACACTCAAGTGCATCTAAAGATGCAGGACGCGGGAATTCACCGAAGCTAGAGAATAAGCAAATAAAATGCAAGGGAAAAGACGTGCGGACAGGATGGCGTTTGTTTACAATTTCTCTTCCGGGAAAGACACGTCTGCGCATGCGCAAGCTATGGTGCGGCATGATCGAATCATTCCAGTTAGTGTCCATGTAAACAGAGATTTGGGATTTCCGATCAACCAAGATTTGAATCGGATTGGGGAAATTTGGCACATGTAAACGTAGCTACTGACTTGTGTCAGAGACTTTACAGCAATCCTCATACTAAGCAAGCATGTAGCGACAGTGGAGAGGAAAACTCCCCTTTATCAGGAAGAAACCTCCAACAGAACCTGGATCAGTGTGAGCAGCCATCTGTCACGACTCACTGGGGTTTGAGAAGACAGAGTGGGCACACACACACACACACACACACACACACACACACACACACACACACACGCACACACATTTTAATGGTTGTGTGTTTGTCGCCCTCGACTGACTTATGTCATGCTGACCAGAGGTTGGATAAATAGTTTTCTGCACAGAAGCAAATGAATGTTGAGAAAATCACAGTTTAGAGGCAGAAAATTGGAGGAAATCATTCTCTAAAAAAAGACCAGGATCATTTTGATCATTGTCTACAGCGTGGAAAGAGACTCTCACTCTCCACTTTACTAGGCACACGCTGTGAGGACTGGGTAGAACCATTCAGAACCATTTGAAGCCTGGTTCATCCTGACATGACAGCATCAGCTCCATCCATGATGAGAAGCTCCTGTTCCTCCACATCCCAAAGGTTCTGGACTGAACTGAGATCTGGTGACTGTGGAGGCTGGGGTCCAGTGAACTCATGGTTATGTTCTAGAAACCAGTTTCTTTGTGACATGATCCTGATGGAAGTAGTATCAGAAGATGGGTTAGGGTTAGGATGCAGCTGAAATCCAGACTCATCAGACCAGGAAAGCTTTTCCAGTCTCTTCCGGTCCAGTTCTGGTGATCTTGTGGGGATTGTAGCCTCAGATTCCTGCTCTTAGCTGACAGGAGAGACACCTGGTGTGGTCTTCTGCTGCTGGAGTCCATCTGGAGCAGCTGGTGGGGTTCTGCAGACCTTGGTAGGAACCAGAGCTGATCTGAGCTGCTGTTGAGCCAGTCTGACCTCTGACCCTAGAGATGGTTGTGGGTTCAAATCCCAAAAGATCAGCATGTTCTGACACAGTCAGGTGTGGTACCAATTCATGAAGTCCTTTAAATTCCTTTTCTTTTCCGTTCTGGTGCTCAGTTTGAACCTCAGCAGGCCGTCTTCACCAGGTCTAGATGGTTGAGTGTGAGTGGAGTTGCTGCCGTGTGATTGGCTGATTAAATATTTGAAACTTAAAAAATTGGCTGGTGATTGTCAGCAGGTAAGCCCTTATTAGTGATCCTTCTTTCTTTTGTTTTAATGCACTTTTGCACCAGATCCTCTCAATAATAAAGTATTTGAGGCTGGGAAATAAAACATTTTATGAATCATTTTCTCTCTGATCAGGTTTTACTTTGGAACAATGAACCACAAACAATCTCTGCAGCTGAAGAAAGGAACGACGAGCCTCCGCTCAGCATTCAGGTGAGACATTTAGATGTTTGTCCTTTTATTCTCTCTCTCTTTACTAAATCGTCTTTTATTGGGACTTTTTACCTGTGATTTGTCTTTTTTTCTCCATCAGATTAGCTGTTTTGCTGCCAGTGGCTCTGGTTTTGATTCTGATGATGGTGTGACCATTCCTCTGATTGGACGATTCCCACGAGGTGTAAAACAGGGTCCAGAACCTGTCCCAGGACTCAGCCATCTCCCAGTTCCCAGACTCAGAGCTGGACCTGTTCTTCACCTGAAGCTTTTTGTGACTGACAGCTACGAGCAGACGTGGATCGGGCCGTGTGTCATCACAGCTGAGCACAGAGTCTTTGTGGAGGTTTGTGTTTACTCACACTCAAAGCTTCTGGCGTTCAGATTTCTGTAACTCAGATATGATCTATGGGTCTATTTCTTCCATCCAATCTGTTCCCGTGCAGATTTCAGCCAAACCACCCCTCTCAGAAGTCGTACGCGTGGATAATTGCTTCGTCTCTCCTCTGTCTGACCCTAAAAAAAACCCTTTTTGGACGGTGATAAGAAACGGCTGTTCCTCAGACCCGTCGCTCACCCTCAGCGCTGAGAGGAAGAGTGACGAGGAGGACGGTAGTAAAGCTGACGGTGAAAAAACAGAAGAAAATCCTAACCCTAACCCAGAAAATCTGGAGAGAGGTCAAAAAGATCATAAAGGTTCAAAGATGAACAACGAGACCCTGAGTTTGAAAGAACAAGAGGCTCATTCCTTCAGATTTAGTTTCATCCTTCGTCCAGTTTTTAATGACTCCATGCAGTTCCTCCACTGCAGCCTCCTCCTGTGCATCTCTGACCCAGGCAGACGGGAATCCACGGGGGGAGCCGTGAAGGACGACTGCCAGGCTGGGAAACAGATTCCTCCACTTGTGTCCAAATCACCCAGACAGGAGGTACAAACAGTGAAATTCTCCTTCTGCTGCTTTTCTTTTCAGAATTAGACAAAATCATCTGAAGTTATCATTCCTTTAAATAATTCATATCACCCCCACCTTTCATGCTGGGGTTTAAGCATCATCATTTTGTGCTGAGAGGTGATGGCGTTACGGCCTTTTGGGTCAAATCTTGAACATGACATCATCACACAGCAGAGGAAGTCTGTGGGTGCAGCATTACGGTGGTGTGGCCCAGTAGAGGCACACATCAGCATGTTTACATTTTATTTATTTTTTTATTTTCATTTTTTATTATTAAGTTATTTAAGTTTTTTCCACATCATTTCATTTATTCTTTTATTTTTATTGGTTTTGTGCAGAGATTCACAAGCTGAGCCTGATGATGAGCTTCATGCTAAAAACAAAGTTAAAAAGTTTTAAACCTCAGAAAATCAAGATGTTTTTTCTAAAACCTGCTACATCAAGTCCCTCCCACACCTTCTACCTGTATGTCACACCTCATTCATCAGCTGTATGTCTAATAACTTAAAGGAGATTTTGGTCTCCTGCCTTTTCCAGTCTCAGTGTGAAATCAGAAACCTGTCCAGACCCATGGTGGTCACCCGGCCCTTAAGTTCACTTGTGCCCAAAGTGCTGCCCTCTGCTGGTCAAAGAACCAAAAGACTCAGCATCACTCCGGTGACCCGTTCAGACGCAGACGACAGCAGTGAGTATCCCTATCGCGTCGATTTCCTCTGTGGCTGTTTCACTTAGATCCCGCTCTGTTTTCCAGCTCTTGGTGTGCCAACGGGGCCGCTGATGGGGATCGTCTTTGCAGCTTTTATGATTGGAGTCAGTCTGATGGGAGGGTTGTGGTGCATCTATAATAAGACAGGTAACCGTTAAACATGCAGAAACCTCTACAGGGGACTGAATGTGTCACACAAGCTGTGATTTACATTAAAATGTATTTGTTGTTCATCTGGTTTGAAGTTTGCAGCAGTGCCAATAACTAAAGTCAAGCTTATGTTTAACACACTCAGGCCAGTTACTAACGTTTCCAGTTCAGATAGAAACCTTTTCAAACTAAAGAAAAACTTTTTTTCTACATCTAAGTAAAAGTGTGACTGAACTCATAAAGCTGCAGTAAATGGCCAAATGTCCTTTTATTCTATAAGAAAACAAAAACATGAATCAATAGAAAGGATTATATTTCCTGTGTGTTTGTTAACTTTTATCCTTTTTAAGGAGGACGACCAGAGAGTTTTTTACCAACCCAGTCAAACAGAGGCCACAGCTTCAGGACCCCGCCCTCCCCGTCTGATCAGTCCTCCAGCTCAGTCTAGAGGTGAGTTCTTATCTTCATCTACAGACTGATGAAAGCACAGGTAACGTCTGGATACTTTGGCACAAAAACAGCAGATTGTAAAGTTGATTTTTTTTTACATTGCCTTTTTATTTATTTTTTTGTTCTAACATTTTGAACTGAAATGGTGATTTTAAAAAAAAGAAAGAAGTTTAGAAACATCAAAGACTTTTCAATAAGATGAATGAGAATCCAAAGAAGAGTTATTTTTCACTGCTGATCTTCTTGGTATGGACATTAAAAAAGTGAAAGGGTCATTCTTTTTAACTCTAGAGTCTTTAGTGTATTTTATTCAGCTTACCAGCAACACTTCAGGCTAAACAATAAGTTAGCTGATGTGTGAGGTGTTCCCCAGGGGTGAGTGTTCGGTACCCTTCTGTTTGTCTCCACATAGCTTCTACACTGCAAAAACTGATGTTCAATAAATTAATTAAAGTGTTGTTTTAGATATTTAAAAAAAAGATTTCTTATCTTGGAATTAGATCAATTTTCTTAATTGAGTTAAAAAATTGCCAATGGGGTAAGCAAAAAATTCTTCAAACTAACAAATGAATCTACCTGTTCAGGAATAATTACCTTAAACAGTTAATTACTTCCTGAAAATACAACCAACATTTACTGCTTTAGCACTCTTTTGTGTTTATGCAGAACTGATGTTCAAAGTAAAAACTAAACGATGCTAATCAAGTGCTAATAATAGTTCATCAAATGAGTTTGGTGTTTATTCGCCACTTGGTTCAAATTAAACATCGGAGCGGAAAAGAGAGAAACCAGAATTCAAAGCTGTGCGTTTAAAATAAACTGTGGCGGTTTGGAGGCACCATCAGTTTCAGCATTAGTGGAGCACCTGGAGATCTCTGCTCTGATCTGCCTGATACGTCTAAACTGTTTTATTCTCTTATCTCCTTCTCAGGATTTCCTCCTACAAATCAGAGAGAAGAGAACTGGGACGCAGGTTTTAACCGCTTGTGTAGATGTATGTGAGAACACAGCTGCTTGTGTGTGTGTGTGTGTGTGTGTGTGTGTGTGTGTGTGTGTGTGTGTGTGTGTGTGTGTGTGTGTGTGTGTGTGTGTGTTTCCCGTGAGCATTGTTTTCTCTGCAGCTTCTGGCCTGGGAACAGATCTTACTCATCAGCGTTCTCACATGTTTGACTCAAAGTGAAATGTTCCTCTTGTCTGATGGTGCCAGGCCGTTCTGCAGCTCGTCGTTTCAGAAGCACGACCGTCACATGCAGAGACCCGTATTTGGATTCAACTTGTTTGCAGTGACTCAGACAGAAACAACACCCTCTCCTTGTTGTTTGTGTGGTAAACACGATGCATTCAATGAACCAAAACATGCTCTCTTTCCTTCTGTGGTCAGTGTGTTTTACCTAGATTTTATGCTGTAACGTGTTAAATACTGGATGTTGTCTGAACATATTTGCTGTAATAAATCACTTTTGGCCTTTTGAAGGCAGCAGAGCAAAGTGAGGATATCATTTTCTGCACGTCATGCAAACAGAGTCTAAAAGGCAGACAATATATTTTCTTGTGTTCGCAAATATCTCATCACCTATCAGACAACCTTTAGTGACACTTTCAGGAAGTTGTTGTTGGATGCACATCTGCAATAGCCTGGCAAGCCATCCTATGTATGTGAATATAAAGTCTAGCCATGACCCATAGGGAGAGCTCGTCATGGGACTGGATATGACTGAAATGTTTAACTTTAAATGTCAAAAATGCTCAACCAAGTTTCTTTTTTCACTTGCAAACAGTGGAGCAACTAATTTTGTCTAAAGTTCACCTTTTTATCTTAGAAAAATAAATGTGTTTTTACATTTTTTCCGGTTGATTAAATCAGTTCTGTCATGATGACTGAAGCTGAGATGGGACGGCTGTCCCTCTTTGCTCCGTGCCTTCTTTTTTTGTAATCCACATCCCTGAGCAGGAAAACCCAATAACTGATTTATGTTAAAACAACCAACAGAAGCAAACTGAGTAAATGAAAACAGGACATATCGATTTGATTCTAATGTGACCCTGAGCTGACCTCAGTCTGACTCAACAAACAGGTTTGCTGCAAGTTTGAGACGTACAGCTTTAAAATGGTAAAAATGTATAAAAAAAGAAGTTGTGTACCATTTTATAACATAGTTGTGCCCTAATCAGCTATAAGAGATGGCTTGTATTTTGTTTAGAGAGCTTCTGTTGAGTCATAATAATAATAATAATAATAATAATAATAATAATAATAATAATAATAATAATAATAATACAAAAAGAAAAAGATAAAAACTTTTCAGTAAATGTATGAAACTAATTACAAAAGTTATGAAAACGTCAGTTTTTTGCATTTTCTATTCATTTTGGCATAATGAGCTATAATATTCATTCATTGGTTATATAGCCCTTTAAAACAGTCAACTAGACAGCCAAAGTGCTTAACAAATTTCATAAAAACAAAAATCAAAAGAAAACATAAAGAACAGCCCCCTCCCTGGGCTGCCACCTTATCATGGTGGAGGGGTTTGAGTGTCCCAATGATCCAAGGAGCTAAGTTGTCTGAGGCTTTATGCCTCTGGTAGGGTCACCCATGGCAAACAGGTCCTAGGTGAGGGATCAGACAAAGCGCAGCCCAAAATACCCCTTATGATGAGTTCAATAAATGGAACCAGTGTAATCCACCACAGCCTAGAGGTGGGGCACGCTGGCAAGCTCCTGGTGGCCGGGCTTTTACCCATGCAGCCCGGTCGGGCACAGCCCAAAGAGGAGAGGTGGGTCCCCCTTTCCATGGGCTCACCACCCGTGGGAGGGGCCAAAGGGGTCGGGTGCAGTGTGGAAAGGGTGGTAGCCGAAGGCAGGGACCTTGGCGGTCTGATCCTCGGCTACAGAAGCTGGGTCTTGGCACATGGAATGCCACCTCTCTGGTGGTGAAAGAGCCAGAGTTGGTGTGTGAGGTTGAGAGGTTCCGACTAGATATAGTTGGACTCACCTCAACGCATGGCTCTGGCTCTGGAACCAGCTTCCTTGAGAGGGGTTGGACTCGCTACTGAGAGGCACTGAGCAGGGGTGGGCATACTTCTTGCCCCCATCTTGGTGCCTGTACGTTGGGGTTTACCCCGGTGAGCGAGAGGGTAGCCTCCCTCCGCCTTCGTGTGGGGGGACGGGTCCTGACTGTGGTTTGTGCTTATGCACCAAACTGCAACTCGGACTACCCACCCTTTTTGGAGTCCCTGGAGGGGGTACTGGAATGTGCTCCATTTGGGGACTCCCTCGTTCTGCTGGGGGACTTCAATGCTCATGTGGGCAATGACAGTGAGACCTGGAGAGGTGTGGTTGGGAGGAATAGCCCTCCTGATCTGAATCCGAGTGGTGTTTTGTTATTGGACTTCTGTGCTCGTCATGGATTGTCCATAACGAACACCATGTTCAAGCATAAAGGTGTCCATATGTGCTCTTGGCACCAGGACACCTTAGGCCGCTGGTCGATGATCGATTTTGTTGTTGTTTCATCTGATCTGCGGCCGCATGTCTTGGACACTCAGATGAAGAGAGGGGCGGAGCTGTCAACTGACCACTACCCGGTGGTGAGTTGGCTTCGATGGTGGGGGAAGATGCCGGTCAGACCTGGCAGACCCAAACATGTTGTGAAGGTCTGGAACGTCTGGCAGAGTCTTCTGTCAGAAGGAGCTTAAATCACCACCTCCAACAGAACTTTGAACGCGTCCCGGGGGAGGCGGGGGACATTGAGTTAGAGTGGGCCATGTTCCGTGACTCAATTGTCGAGGCGGCTGACCGCAGCTGTGGCCGCGGGGTGGTCGGTGCCTGTTGTGGCGGCAACCCCCGAACCCGCTGGTGGACACCAGTAGTTAGGGATGCTGTCAAGCTGAAGAAAGAGTCCTATCAGGTCTTTTTGGCCTGTGGGACTCGGGAGGCAGCTGATAGGTACCGGCAGTCCAAGCGGAATGCTGCTCGGGTGGTCACGGAGGCAAAAACCCGGGCGCGGGAGGACTTCCGTACGGCTTCAAGGAGATTCTGGTCCACCATCCGGCGTCTCAGGAGGGGAAAGTAGTTTCACTACCAACAATGTTTACAGTGGGGAGGGTGTGCTGTTGACCTAGACTAAGGACGTTGTGAATCGGTGGGTCGAGTACTTCGAAGACCTCCTCAATCCCACCGGCACGTCTTCCAGGATGGAAGCAGAGTCTGGGGGTTTTGGGTTGGGCTCTCCAATCTCTGGAGCCGAGGTCACTGAGGTGGTCAAAAAACTCCTCAGTGGCAAGGCTCCGGGGGTGGATGAGATCCGCCCGGATTTCCTTAAGGCTCTGGATGTTGTGGGGCTGTGTCGGTTGACGCGGCTCTACAATATCGCATGGACATCGGGGGCAGTTCCACTGGATTGGCAGACCGGGGTGGTGGTCCCCCTATTTAAAAAGGGGGACCGCAGGGTGTGTTCTAACTACAGGGGGATCACACTCCTGAGTCTCCCTGGTAAGGTCTATTCAGGGGTTCTGGAGAGGAGGGTCCGTCGGATAGTCGAACCTCGGATCCAGGAGGAGCAATGTGGTTTTTGTCCTGGCCGTGGAACACTGGACCAGCTCTATATCCTTGGGGGGTTTTGGAGGGTGCGTGGAAGTTCGCCCAACCAATCTACATGAGCTTTGTGGATTTGGAGAAGGCGTTCCACCGTGTCCTTCGGAGGCCCTGTGGGGGGGGTACTCTGGGAGTATGGGGTACCAGGCCCCTTGATATGGGCTGTTAGGTCCCTGTACGACCAGTGTCAGAGCTTGGTCCGCATTGCCAGCAGTAAGTCCAGCTCGTTTCCAGTGAGAGTTGGACTCCACCAAGGCTGCCCTTTGTCGCCGATTCTGTTCATAACTTTTATGGACAGAATTTCTAGGTGCAGCCAAGGTGGTGAGGGGATCCGTTTTGGTGGCCTAAGGATCAGGTCTCTGCTTTTTGCAGATGATGTGGTCCTGTTGGCTTCATCAGAACATGATCTCCGGCTTTTGCTGGAGCAGTTCGCAGCCGGGTGTGAAGCAGCTGGGATGAGAATCAGCTCCTCTAAATCCAAGACCATGGTCTTGAGTCGGAAAAGGGTAGAATGCCTTCTCCAGGTCAGGGATGAGGTCCTGCCCCAAGTGGAGGAGTTCAAGTATCTTGGGGTCTTGTTCACGAGTGAGGGAAAGATGGAGCGTGAGATCAATAGACGGATTGGTGCTGTGTCTGCAGTGATGCGGGCATTGTACCAGTCTGTTGTGGTGAAGAGAGAGCTGAGCCAGAAGGCAAAGCTCTCGATTTACCGGTCAATCTACGTTCCTACCCTCACCTATGGTCACGAGCTTTTGGTAGTGACCAAAAGAGTGTGGCTGGGCTCTCCTTTAGAGATAAGATGAGAAGCTCAGTCATCTGGGAGGGACTCAGAGTAGATCCGCTGCTCCTCCACATCGAGCGGAGCCAGTTGAGGTGGCTCGGGCATCTAGTTAGGATGCCTCCTGGATGCCTCCCTGGTGAGGTTTTCCGGGCACGTCCAACTGGGAGGAGACCCAAAGTAAGACCCAGGACACATTGGAGAGGCTATGGGTGTGTCCGAATCCAGGGGCAGGATGCTTGTGAGGACGGGTCCTCGCCAGTCTAGCAAGGCCGGGTCCTTGCAAGACCGCTAAGACCGGAAGTCAGCGGCTCTGAATTCAGACGGTCTAGCCTTCACCTCTACGGCAGCCTGTAGGTCCTGTCACTTAGCAACCGAGACGGCAGCTAACAGGCCACGGGAAAAAGCTAAGCTAGCGAAAATCGAGCAGGGATGTTTAAGGAGCTACAGCAGCATCACCTCCGTCACCAGCGTTTGTTCTTAAGGCTGAGAGATAACCATTTCCAGGTAAAGTAAGTTTAGTCTACAAGCTTTTAGGACTTATATTTAAATAGTTTTATGTATATTTTTAGCAACAGAAAGGTCGGTGGTTAAATGTACACATTACTATAGAGTATTAACATGTAAATAATTAATATAAACCAAATATATTTTAAATGTTGAATACAGTAGGGCATTTTCTAATGTAAATTTGATCTTAGAACTTCTTAATGAGCATAAAGTTGGTGTAAAAGTATCAAAAACGAACTTTTTAAGCGAAATAGCATTGAAATGTTTTCATTGTGCATTTATTTATTCAGCTTAAGACTAATAATGCTTAGAGCTCTTCTAAAAACGTTAATCATCTGTAGATTTATTTTTATTATTCCCTGCTTTTCTTTAAACAGAACCAATGTAATGCAGGTTATATGTGTGTATTAAATTTAATAATAAAAAACTCTTTTTCTGAAGATGTTGCAGATGAGAGAGGCTGGTATGAAGGCAGTCAGCGATGCTCTGTCCTGGAGGAGGTACCATCAACCCACGACTACAGGTAATGGGTTAAGTAATTTATGTAGGAAACAATATAATAAAAAAAAAACAGTAATTTTATTTGTTTTAGAGCCACAATTGTTATACTACTGAATCCATAAACCATCTACTTATTGCATATTTCTGAATATGTCCTAGAGATGTGACAGCCGTCGACTGAGCCAGCCCAGCAATCCCTGTAGATGGATAATGAACAGTGAGAGGAAGCATCCCAAAGCTCTGCAGACCACCCTGTATGATGTTCCACCCTTTGACCAGAAACGTCCGGCCCCAGGTCTCGGTTCCAGCACTCGATCCACGTCTGGGATCCTTCTGCAGCAGCTCCAGCTACACTACCAAAGACCTCCTGCTCACTCAGTTTAAATAAATGATCCAGGAAAATAGTCCCTCAGCTTAATCTTGCTTGAACTGTACATAACTGTTCCATATTTGTTTAGCTCTTTAAATAATTGTCATGTATTATAAATAGTCCTGTCCCCTTACCATCTTTTCATTTTCTGTTAAAGTTAAAGTCCCAAGTATTCGTCACACAATGGTGAAATTACATCTCCGCATTTGACCCATCCCCATGGTGGGGAGCGGTGAGCTGCAGCTGTGGCCGCGCTCGGGAACTATTTGGTGGTTTAACCCCCCAATCCAACCCCTTAGTGCTGAGTGTCAAGCGAGGAGGCATTGGATCCCATTTTTTCAAAGTCTTTGGTATGACCCGAACGGGAATCGAACCCTGATCTCCCAGTCCCGGGGCGGACAATCTACCACTAGGCCACCGGAGCTGGTTCATTCATGTAATATGTTCAAAAACAGCTGTAAATAATAAAATGAATGATCAAGTGAGTTATTAATTAGTATTTGTTTTAATGAATGTAAATACCAAACAACATTAACATGATAATAATAGTGGAAGGCCTCTCTCCCAGGAGGACAACCAGGTAAAGTAGCAGCAGTGAGCCTCTCCTGACCCTGGACACTTGCAGTCCTAAACAGAGAAAATCAGAGATCACAGGTGACAAAAAGGCAACAAACACACTTTTACATTTATCTACATGAGAAAATAAAAATTATATTCTTCACACATACTATTATTTAATTGTTCTTCTGTCAAACATGTCAACTGTGTTAATTCCTGAATGTAAAACTACTTTTCACAGCAAAACACAAGATGAACTACTGTGGGCATGTGTAAACAGGTTCACTCTTCACCTCTGAGCTTAATAAAACAGCTTCTTTGCTTAATTCACTAAAGAAACACACAGAAATAACTACGGGACTCGCCTTACAAGCTAGTTTCGGATTTTTTCTGCCTAAAATTACATTTAAAAAAACAAATATACAAACGAAAAATGCCTACAGACAGAACCGCTTTAAGCTTTTTAGTTTTTTACCGCTATTTTTAAAGCAAACTTACTTTTAAAACTTCGCTGCTAGCTGCTTCTTCTGCTTGTTGAGAATCCAACGGCCGGCGCGCAAAGCATGCTGGGATAGCCTTGGCCCGTGAGGATACACCAGACCCATCCTCAAAATTCGGGTGGTATGAGGACGCATATGAGGACGTGAGAATGAGTATCCTTCGAATTCGGACAGTACTCGTCGCTACACTGTGATGTAATCGAACTCAAAATGCGTCCTCACAAGCATCCTGCCCCTGGATTCGGACACACCCTAAGTCTCTCGGCTGGCCAGGGAATGCCTTGGGGTACCCCCAGAAGACCTGGCCCAAGTGGCTGGGGAGAGGGAAGTCTGGGCCTCCCTCCTTAGGCTGCTGCCCCCGCGACCCGACCCGGGATAAGCGGAAGAAAATGGATGGATGGATGGATGAACATAAAGAACACACAAATCAGCCGAGAAGGCCAAGTAAGATCAAAACACTAATAAAGGTCTACATTACTGTGCATTGAAAGCTTTCCTGAATAGGAAGGTTTTGAGTTTAGGTTTAAAAAGGCCAGGGTCAGAGATGGAGCGTATAGGTCCAAGGGGAGCTGGTTCCACAGTCGGGGTGCTGCTACACAGAAAGCCCAGTCGCCCCAGTGTTTATATCTTGTTCTTGGAATGCTTAAAAGAAACTGAGAAGAAGACTGTAGGGATCTACTGCTAGTGCTGAAACTCAACAAGTGTTAGATGTAGGATGGGGCCAAACCATTAAGAACATTAAAAACACACACAATAAGAGCTTAAAATCATTTCGAAACGAACGGTCAGCCAATAGAGGGCTGGCAAAATAGGAGTGATTTGCTCACGTCTGGGAGTGTCAGTTAAAATTTGAGCGGCCATATTTTGGATCAGCTGCAACCTGCTAAGGGTGGCCTGTGAGACATCGAAGCAGAGCATTGCAATAGTCAATCCTGGAGCTGATAAAAGCATGCATGGCCTTCTCGAGGTCACTTTGGCATAAAAAACCTTTAACCTTAGTTAAAAGACGAAGATGATAAAAGCTTGATTTGACTACTGAATCTTGTTTGCAAAAATTATAATTCTTATCAAAAATAACGCTTAGATTTTTTACAGTATTCAGAGTACCGGTATCAACAGAGGCATTCTTACCGAACAAAATAAACTCATTTTCATTCAGAAACAAAAAGTTCTGATTTAACCACTGTTTCACTGCAGAAATGCTGTCAGTGAGCAGGAGTTGAGCATTACTATTGCCAGGTTTTAAAGACATGTAAATCTGCAGGTCATCAGCATAAAAGTGAAAGGACAGGTGATACCAAGCTAAAATGGCACCTAGTGGCAGCAAATAAAGGGAAAAAAGCAGGGGACCATGAATGGAACCCTGGGGGACTCCACAAGACAGAGGAGCGCTGGAAGAGGAGGCACTGCCAATACAAATTGAAAAGGACCTGTCCATCAGGTAGGACTTAAACCAGTTAAGTGCCAACATCATGGTTTAAAGGGACACTAGTCAGTTTTGGCTTGTTTTTAGCACTCCCTAGTGTTCGTTGGTGAAAGCTAAAGTAAAGGTTATCGCTCCTCGCTGTGCGTTTGTCTTTTTAACACCTTAATCTAACTGCTGAAATGTCTCCCCAGCCTTTATTGGTGTCTACAGGAGCGGTTCATCACTAAATCAAACAAATCAGCTGTGTTCATGATCTAAAACATGCAGGAAACATGCTGGAAGCAGACTGCAGCGCCAGGAAGGTCAAGCTAAATCTTTGTGTCCCAACAGATCGGACCGGCAACTGTGAAGTCGCAAGTGGAATATTCTGGCCACAGGGGGCGACAGGGTGGCCTTTCATGTAAAGGGTCATTTTAGCACATTCTGGCTCAAGAACATGATTTTAAAATATGAAAAAGTTGCAAAGTATCCCTTTAAATGGGAAAGAAGGACAGAGTGATCCACGGTATCAAAAGCTGCTTAATATAACATTTAAAAAAATTAAATAGGGCAGAAATGTTCAACTTTAAAACATCTTTTTCATTTTTCTAATTTTTCAAATTTTCGAAAATCTATGTAATTAAAGTAATATTATGTAAACATTTATGAAGATTGTCTCATTTATTACAGCATCCATAAAAAATGCTGATTTGTTGTTTTCTTGGTGTAAGGTAACCTGCTAGTTGTCTTTTTTTCAAAAAGGTTTTAGAATCACTCTTAGTCTGACCCCTCACCTGAGACCGGGTTGTCATGGGAGACCCACCAGAGGCTGGTGGCAGACCCTGAACAACTCAGACCTGAGGATCATGAGGGCACGCAAACCCCTCCACCACGGTAAGGTGGTGAATCATCGAAGGGGGGTGCACACACACACACACACACACACACACACACACACACACACACACACACACACACACACATAAAATAACTAAGTCATAGATGAATGGGAGGTTGGTGTCTAGGGCTGAGATGTTTTCTGTTGCCTTCTGTTTTGTTTCCTGGAACCAGTTGTAGGAGTGACGTCTCGACTATCAGGAGATTCAACCATCTCATACGCTAAATCTGTTCAAAGAACGCTAAATCTATATTCTGTCTCTAATTCAGAAAGTAGGTCAGAAAACGACAAGTAAAGGAGCATTCCCCGGTCTGAGGGGGTTTCAGCTCTAGGGATGGTCTTCTTTTTGTCGCGCTTCTTCGTTTTGGCGTTTAACTTTAGAGGATTGACATTTCATTTTCTTGCTCCGGTTCTAAAACATCTGCAGTTGCAGATGTTTCAGCATCATCAGAAGCTGTCTCTGTTATACTAACTTCATTTGGTTCTGTAAAGCTGGGATTTGGGTCGACTTCAGAATTGAATGAAGTCTGTGGAGCTGCATCTTCTTTTTGTTCTTCTGTTTCTTTCATAGTTTCCATATTTTCAGTAGACACCTCTGTTGGTGGCACACAAACTTCTACTTGTTCTGAAACAGAGCAGATCTGGACTGTTTCAGAACAAGTAGAAGTTTGTGCAGAAGCAGCTTCCATTTGTTCAGGAATTGCTTCTTGAACCATAAAGTTCTTCTCGGTCTCTTGGTTCTTTTTGGCCCTATAGAAGTCCTTTTAGTGCTTTTCTTTTCTTCTACCTGCTCCCAGATGGTTTGAGAAGATTCAACCATCTCATGAGCCATATCTGTCAAAAGAACATCAAACCTATTTTCTGTCTCAAATTCAGAAACCAGGTCAGAAAATGACAGGTGCTGGAGCGTTCCCCAGTCTGAGGTGGATTCTGCTCTAAGAGCGGGCTTCTTCTTATCACGCTTCTTCTTCTTGGCCTTAGATTTAAGAGTCGTGACATTTTCTTGTCCTGTTTCTGAAACATCTGCAAAAGGCTCATAAATTTTATAATAACCTCTCATCAGTTCTTCCCTCCTGAGGGTCCTAACAGGGATTTGCACAACATTAATGGATAAGTCGCTACAGGTAAAAAGTTCCTTTATTTTCTCCTCAGATGAGAAACGAAGCATCTTCACAAACGTCGTCGTCTCTGTTTCACCCTCTAAGGGTGGAGCTGTGATGGTTTTGTTTTCTGAACTCTGTCTGCGTCAGACGATTTCTTGTACCGTGGTGTTCCTGGAAAGTAGCCATGAAGTCTGCTCAGACATCATAAAGATGTAGAGAATCAGCCTGACCACATGTAACAGGAATTCCTCATGTGTATTTATTCACGCTATAATGAAATTAGGTTAAAATGCGTTTTTTGTGTATTATAATATATAATAGAATCATTTTAGAATTCAGCCTAATGAACAAACTGCATGTCAGATTATTGAATAGCATAAAAATATTATATAATTTTCACATTTTACTAAAACTTTACTTGGGCTGTTTTTCTGTGGGCATCATCCTCTACTGCCCACAGAAAAACAGCAACGGAGGTGTCGCCAGAAAGGTAAAAACAAAGCTTTTACTACTCTGTGTGTAAATAACAACCAAAGAATGGAATTGGAAAAGCCAAGAAGGACTTCACTGTTCATAATAACTTATTTTGTATAAAATAAATAAAAAATAAATCAATACTCTATAGTGATTTTTGTGTCATTTTGAATAGATTATAAAGAGATTCTAAATGCAGTTATTTATTTATTAACAAGTGTCTGATTTCATACAGATAAGTAAAACAGCTTTCTATTAATAATTGTAGTAAAATGTTTGTTTTTAATCTTCCAACTTCTGAGACGTGTTCTTCTGACAGTGCCATCTGAAGAAGTGTTGATGCTATTTTTGTTTGTTTACTTAGCGTTATCAGAACAAAAACACACGTATGAGAACATGTCAGATATTTATGACAGAACAATATAAAAGCAACAATTTTCTTCTGTTTAAAGGTGAGTTCTGAACTTGTTCGGCTGTTTTTGTGGAGAAAAACGAAGTCTGACTGAAACAAACAGCTGATGTTTGTTTTGTTTTTTTATTTTTCAGGTGGGCTGAAAAGAAGGAAATGAGAGAAGTCCTGAATGAACAAAAGTCTCTAATGTTGTGGCTGTTAAAGCAAATTAACCACAGTTTTATCCTGATGTTTAGTTATTTCTCTAATTTAATCACTGTTATTAAAATGCATTATATATATCATAAATAAACTTAAGTACCTCTATCTGCTCTTGACTCAAAGAAAAGCCCAAATCTAAATAGTTCACCGTTAATGCCAAAGAGCTGTTTCAAACGAGCCGCCGCCATTTTTGCTGTTTTGCTCCATTGCATCACCCCGCCCACCAAACCGATAGAGCGCTGTGATTGGCCTAACACCCTACTGCTCAAACCAATGGTAGGCCTGCTGAGGCTATAATGGAGCGTGGCTAGACCGAAATGCAGAACAAAGTCATTTTGCTTCGGCAACTGTCTGTCTAGATTTCTAGGCTACATCTAAAACTGATTCACTTTACAGTTAAAGGAGCAATATGTAAGAATTCTACATTGAAATAATCACAAAACAGCCTAATGTCTCAATCCTGTTGGAAGGAAGGTTACATTGAAGCAGATTTCTTTCTCAGCCGGCTGGCTGGTTGGCAGATTTTCCCCTTTTAAAAAAGTCAAAGAGGGACATAGTCTTTGTTTACAATCCGTCCCGCCTCCATACTTCCTGGTTCCAGCAGTAAACGCTGGTAAAAACCAGTAAAAGTAACAGTCCAGAAGCAAAGGAAAGTAAAACATTTTTTGTTTTACTCTAATATCGGGTAAAGAAGGCTAGAAGCTAATGCTGAGCTAACAATGCTAACAGGGATTGTAAAAACAAATATTCGGCTCTAAAAATATCTCAAGCTACTTTTTCGATGACCAACAACTGGAAATTACAGTGAAATGTATTTATTTACTTACCACCTTGCTGTGTCTGACTCGTCTTTGCTCGTCATCTAGAATCTTTTGCTGATCCATAGCTGGTAACAGTTTCTCAGGGTGAACGGGTTTGTTTTGATACATGGACTGCAGTACCCACATTTGACCACAGGATGTCATTCTTACTTCATGCACCTTTAACCCCATTAAGTATGGCTGCCGCAGTTTATTGACGTTAACAAATAAATAATTAATAATGAAAATAAAAAGCCACAACTCGGTCAATTACACAGATACTGAGTTAAAATATGCTGCTGCAGCAGCTAAGCATCATCATCATCTTTATTTATAGAGCCCCTTACAGGCATGATGCATGCCACCAAAGTGCTGCACAGTAACAAAGTAAAACTAATAAAGCATCATTCAGAACACAGTCTGAGCATTACAAATGCACAAGATCCTGGGTATTGACTATAAAATATCTCATGAGCTGCTTGACGAAACTCAAAAGGAAATGGTAGTTGATGTTCATCTACAACTGATTAACTTTTGGAGTTAGCTAACAAACATTTATTAACTCTAACATAAGTATTAATCCACCTGTTTTGCAGATAGTAAACCCAAGAGCTGTTTAATGGACACTCGAACAGCCGTTAGAGAACAGTATGTGGTTTCACGTCCAAATCTCCTAAAGTCTTCATAACACCAAGAAAACAAAACAGATGTGTCACTAGTCGCTTTTCAGAAAAACAGTTTCAGTTTTGGTCAAACCTTCAAACGGTAAGTGTAACCGCTACTGCATCCAGGCTGCAAATGAGTGTGTGTGTGTGCGTGCGTGCGTGCGTGCGCGCGCGCGTGCGTGCGTGCGTGCGTGCGTGTGTGTGTGTGTGTGTGTGTGCGTGACTCAAAACTAAAAGAAAAAAGAAAACCAAACTAAAAGTAACTAAAAGAGCTTTTCAGGCCGTCTTGCAAAGCCTCTGGGGATCAAACGTGACTTTGGAGTAAACAAACATGGCAGAGGAGCAAACAGCGTGCTTCTGTCACCTCGCTTTCTGATTGGCTACACATCACATTCAACAGGCAGCACCTTTTGTTTGTCCCTGAAAATCCAAGACCAACCAAACCAAGACAATTCAGCACTGAACATCTTCGATTTGTGATGGAAGCAGTCCTGATGTGCTTCCTATCAGACCGGAGCGCTCTTAACCCACCACACACAGCAGGATTATCTGATAAGATTATCTTTGGACAATTAGGCACGTACTTCAGATTGTCAGAAGGGGAGAATCAGGTCAAAAGGCAACACAATCATTTTGCCGTGTTAACTTGGCCAAAGAGAGGAGGTTTTTTTTGTTCTTTTATTTCTCATGATGGAGGCACGAGAGAGCGGGGTGGGATGGGGTTGTGTTGCAGACGGACTTTTGGGCTCCCCCTGGGTGTGTAAGTTGAACCCATGACCTTTCAGGGAAGCCGGGCTCCCCTTAGCTCCCGTTATTCGAACCCTGAGATAGGGTGATATAACATCTTTTTAAACTTTTAGAACTTTTATTTTGTCCCAAGATTCGCCTGATCGCAGGTTGAACCTTGTATGAGGTCGATTACGCCACAGCTCTTCCAGAGGAAGTGCAGAGTTGGTTGTTAAATCTCTGAACCAGCATCCCCATTCACATCAGTGTGTGGACCAGTGAAGCATCCATCAAAGGTTTTTAAAAGCTTTCTTCAAAAGGTAATTTTTAAATTACGCAGCCAGAGTAGAGCTCATGAATGGAGTCACAAATGAGTCACCTGGTGGAGTAATGGTGCTCGAGGGCACATGTGAGCACACAAAACCATATAATAGTTCCGTTTTGTGAAAAGCGCTGCTGCCCGGAAGATTCCTAAAATAATTCCATTATCAGAAAATTACATTGGAGGCTTTTTGAACAAACACCGTGGAACTAAAACATTAAAACAACATTTCCAGAGTAAAGCGGTTCATGTTTATTTATGTGAGAATTACATTTTTAATCCTGAATGTTAATATTTACAGAATATTCATAGAGATTTGTGTATTTATATGTAGAAACACTCAGTCTTGAGTGTACATGTCTCCATAGCCACACTGTGCCTCTTGGTGGCGCTGAAGGTCAGCCCTGCGCTGGAAGCTGTTCTGACAGCAGGGACAGCTGAAGGGCCGGTAGCTGCTGTGCTTTCTGCTGTGGGTGATGAGGTTGGAGCTTTGGCTGAATCCTTTACCACAAACCTTACACACGTGTGGTTTCTCTCCTGAGCAGGAAGAACATCAAATCATGTGTTAGGATGACGTTCAGCCAACGGCTCGGTCGCTGCTTTGTTCCCTCACCTGTGTGGATGAAGGTGTGCTTCTTCATGTCTGACTTCTGGTGAAACCTTTTGCCACAGTACTGGCAGGGGTAGGGCCGCGTGTCTGAGTGGATGAGGAGGTGAGTGGAGAGGGTGGACGAGCGCTTGAACACTTTCCCACACACCTTACAACCAAAACTCCTCTCCTGGACACACAAGAACAATAATGAGTCTTTGGTTGCACTGTAATGACAGAGAATACATATTTTAATTGATATTTTGTTTCTATGGAAAACTCATAAAACAACCTCAGTCCAGATATATAGATTGCATTCTATGGCTAATGAACTGTGTCACCTTTAAACAGTTCCCATCTCCAGAATGTCTCAGCTGTTTGACATTTGTTTTTCTTTTTTAGACTTACACATCTATCAGCTACACGAGATCATTTTAGCAGAAGTTTTAGTTTGACTTGTCCCTCAGACTGAGAGGAATTGCTTATTTGGGCAAGCATTTGTGACTTTTTTGCTTGTAGATAACCATGTGATGTGGAAATGTAAAACTCACTTCTACGTTTGTGATGTCATTATCAAAAAAGAAAAAGAAAAACTCAGCTGACTGCTGGAGGAACCCTGGTCCTGGAGAGCCGCTATCCAGCACGTTTTAGAGGTTTCCCTGCTTCACACAGTTGATTCACCTGTTCAGCAGCTCATCAGGCTCTGCAGAAGCCTGTTAATCACCTGCTGATTAAAATCAGGTGTGTTGAAGCAGGGAAACCTCTAAAACGTGCTGGATAGCTGTGTTAAGAACCATGGGAGAAGGTCCAAAGAGCCACTCTTGGCTCCAGAGCCACAGGTTGCAGACCCCTGGTATAGCGGACCGTTCACCTGTTATATCTTTTTTAAAAGTCATAGTTTTTAACAATGCTACATAAATCAGTGTGACATTTCAGACTCTGGAGCTGACCTCAGCACACTTTAGTCTTGGCTGTGTCTGGACTAGCTGTTAGCCTATCAGTCCTCTAAAGTGTAAACTTTATTTTTCCAAACAGAGGCTGTTTTGGAAGCTGTCAACAGAAATAAGATGGTTAAAAAAACGTTAAAATTACTGCGATTTCCCTTTAAACACCTTTGATCTGCTGTAGCTGTTGACTGTTCTGAAGCCAAAGGGCAGGTGGGGCAGGTCCGTGAGCGATCGCATCAGAGGAACAGAGACGGCGTTGTAAGCCTGATCCTGAAGAGGACCTCCTGAGATCAGAGCATCTGAAACAGACTGAGGGCCGAAGAATAAAATGAGTTAAATTTGGGGTTTTTTTACAAATTCTCTGCTGGGGGAAGTAACTTCATACAGGAGTGAGTCAGATTCATCTAGAAAAAACAACTCATATGAGATAAGTCTAATAATCTAATCTGAATGTTTATAATACAATTATTATTATTATCTATTCAGACACTAATCTGATTACTTAACCCTGACTCTACATGAGTTCTACTGATCATCAACAGACACTAAGAAGCAAGAATGACATCTTTTTTTCCTCCATCACTTGTGATGATTTTTTGTTGTTTCTCATTTGTATTTTTAGGACGCTGGTTGTAAAGAATCAAAATGAACAGCTATATTTTACCATTTCAGCAGCAACCAAAAAAAGTCTGAAAAATTGTAATTCAGTCTTTTTTTAAAAAGTATCTAAATGTTTAAAAATAAAAATGTTGAAACATTAATTTTTCAGTTTAAATAAATATGTTTGGGGGGGAAACACTATAAATGTTGAAATCTAAACATGAATGTGAAACTTTAAACATTTTGCTAACGTGAAAACTCAGACTGCAGTTAATCAAAAGTAGCCTACCAAAATAAAAGCAGAGTTAAGAGCTCCCCTACAGATCATTCTTCAATGTTCTTGTCTGACTTCTCCTCATTTTATGATAAATAAACTAATAATAGAACCAAAAAACCTCACCATCAAAATGAGTCTGTGTTTTTATAGAGGGTCTCTTTACCATGCACTTATTTTGGAGGGGGGGGGGGCATCAAACTGCAGAAAATTCAAGTAACTAAACATCTGATTTTAAACAACACAATTTTAGAGTGTCTGTAACCTTAAATATTTAGATTTAATGATAAACATTGATTTTTAGCTATATTACTTGAATTTTTGTACTGCTACCTTTACAATCTAACCCTGACGAGCAGCGTTCGAATAACTGCTGCTCAGAATATTTTGAGTCTCCACATGGTCACCATCTTCTTCTTAACCAAGTCATTTAAAACTTTTTTTTTTCAAACAAATAGGGAATTTTTCTACTAATATGTTGTTCTTTCTCCCCTAAGTGGGAAACTGGGACCATTCCAGAGCTGGAGACGTCTCTTACCTTTTCACAGAGCGGACACTCCCTGACGGGTGACTTGAGGTCAGTGTGAGACGTGTGGTTGAGCAGCATGAAGACGAGTCTCTCCAGTTCCCTCTCTCTGCTGGACCGTTGTCGGTCTGAAGACCACGGTGAGACCGGCACCGGACCGCCTCCTTTCTCCTCATGGGCTTTGATTATTGAAAATCAAAAAATGGTAACTGGGATTTCTTTTTAAAAAGAATCAGTCAGCTTTTGTTTAGACAAAAAAATCAATCTTGAATATTGACTAGATGGAAATTTATGTAGAGATTTAGGTTTAATACCTGATGACCAAAGCTTATCTGTAGGGGCTTCTGGCCGTGGTTCAGCCAGAAGGTCCCTGACCTCCAGCATGGAGCACAAAGGTGACACAGCTTCCTTGGTTTTCTCGTCGTCGTGCTTCATCCCAAACTTCTCAGCATCTGTTTGAGACTTTTGCCTGTAGCAGTCCTTAGGTGGACCGAGTTGATGGGACCTCTTGGTCCTCACGAGGAATGAGCGTGGCATGGCACCAGAGGTGTCTGAGGGATCTGATGAGAGGGGAATTACAAACGCTGCACTATAAATCTGCAGGAGTGTGCCAAAGTCAACTCTTTCATGTCACTTTTAGAGCCTTGTGCACTCAGATGTCTCACACCTGCTGGTGCGTCTTCAGTTACGATGCCAAAGCTTGAGGTTTCCTCAACAAATACAACACCTGCACTAAAAGTTGGAGGGCTTTCATTGAGGATAACCCTGCTGTGGTGGCAGGCGCCTAAACTGTTGGAAGGATTTAGAGCAACTGCAGAGAGATTTAAAAATAAAAACAAGGCCACCAAATCTTCTAGATTAGTCAGGTTTATGGAGCAGCTCCTTAACGTATGATGCAAATACCACATTAGGCATGTAATTGCACATTTGCTTCAGGTTAAAAGCCACAAAGAAAAACCAAAGAGCCCGTGTCAACGTCCCAAAATCTAGTAGGATTTAGGTTATTTTTCTTATTAGAGAAATCTATAGTATATCATTTTACAGTGAGGAAACTCAAAGCTTTGAGTGCACCAGAACAAAAACATGAGACAAAACTCTAAATCAAATGTGTGTAATCACCATACGGAGCAACAAGCTGTTGATCTTACCTCTGTGGCGCAGCTGGATGTTGACTGTTTCTTGCGTCCTTGCTGACAACATCCTGGTTGGTCTCTTCTCACACCCATCAAATGATGACAGGTCTCAATGAGATTTGATGTGATTTCAAAAGGCTGCTGGAAATTGTTTCACTGGAGGTAAAAGGAAGTGAAACTGCCTAAATGATCCTTCGGGGTTAAAAGAATTTAGATCTAGTGAGCCTTATCTTCGCGAGTTTCAAATGTGTTTAAACTGTCACGTTAAGGTTCTAAAACAGGGCTGCATCTTTATCTTAACCAACGCTGTCATGTCACTAGAGTGTGAATAGTGGTTCACACACGATGACTGTCCGTGTGGGTGGATTTACAAATACACTGAGCCTTTTCAGGAAAGTCTGAATACCTCATCATTCTCATGTGAACAAGAGAACCTTTACATTTTAGAGTGGGATCATGTTTAGGTGTGTTATGGAAACCCCTCTGATTTGAGTCATTAGATCTGTTGTCTTATATTAAAATACACGTTCAGCTGATCAAGCTCTAAAATATCCTTACATTTATAGCTACTTTTTACTTTTTCCAACTAAAATTATAACAAAAACAGCCTCAACCTTCAAAGTAAGTCTTTATTCATCATCATCATCCTTGATTTATAAAGCACCTTCTTACATTATGCATGCCCAAAATGCTGCACACGATACAGTAAAAACATACCAATAATGTACAGTTAAAACAATATCATTAATAAAAGAGAATTAAACTGTCTCATATCCAGACAGCAGCAGGATAAGAAAATAAAATGCACAGAATAAACAAGACTCACTCCAACTCCTTTATAAAAGCCAAATAATAAAAATGGGTCTTTAATCAACTCTTAAAAACATCTAATGATGGGGCTTGCCTGACCACCAGCGGAAGATCATTCCATAATTTAGGTCCCATAAATGAAAATGCTTGCTCTCCTCTGGTGACCCGATTTACTTTAGGAACCACTAGTGAATCCATTGTAGCGGACCTAAGTGGCCGTGATGGAACATACCGGGCTATCAGGTTAGACAGATACGGTGGGGCAGTTCCGAAATGTGATTTAAAAACAAAAACAAGAATCTTAAAATAAATCCTAAAACAAATGGGCAGCCAATGCAAGGATGCCAGTATGGGAGTAATATGATCCCTTCTTCTGGCCCCCACCAGAAACCTAGCAACCAAAGTTTGGACCAGTTAGAGTCTAGACAATGAGGATTGATTAATTCCAGCATAAAGAGAGTTACAGTAATCCAGACGTGAAGTAATAAATGCATGGATTACTGTTTCTAATTGGTCACTTGACAAAAATGGTTTAAGCCTTGAAATATGACACAGGTGGAAAAAAACACGATCTAACAACAGAATTTATCTGGCTATTGAATCTTAGGGCTGCATCAAATTTGACACCCAAATTAGTCACCATATCCTTCTCATAGGGAGCCAACACAGAGAGATCAAATGAATGTTCCATACCCACCCTATCAGGTCGAAAAATGACGACTTCAGTCTTTTTTTCATTAAAATTCAGAAAATTAAAAGCCATTCATGACCTTATGTCATCCAAGCAATTCAGAAGAGGTCTGAATCAAACCATGGCCATTGCTACGCAGAGGAAAGTGAATCTGACAATCATCAGCATATATATGAAACTTTACCCCATGCTTTCGAAATAGTGCCCCAAGTCGTAGAAAATATAGGGAGAAAAGAAGGGGGCCTAGCACAGACCCCTGAGGCACTCCCCAGTTAAGTTCAGATGGAAAAAAGTCACCCATCCTCACACAAAAACTTCTCCCAGTTAGATAAGATTGACCCCATTGAAGCACTGAGCCATTGATGCCTACCCACGTTTCTAAATGGGCAATTAAGATGTTGTGGTCTACCGTATCAAACGCTGCAGTCATGTCAAGTAACAACAGCAGAATGGCATCCCCAGAATCATTTGCTAACATAACATCATTAAGTACCATTAAAAGTGCAGACTCTGTACTGTGTCCCTTCCTAAACCCTGACTGAAATACTTCCAGCATTCCAGAACCATCCAAAAATAACATCAACTGGTTATGCACAACCTTTTCTAAAACCTTGGAAAAGAAGGGCAAATGTGACACTGTCCTATAATTAGATAATACTGATATTCCATCATTATGCATGGAACTAAAATAATAACTGGTCTGTATTTATATAGCACCTTCAAGAGTTCTACAACCCCCCAAGGCACTTTACAACACAATCAGTCATTCATACATTCACACACTGGTGGTGATGAGCTGCAATGTAGCCACAGCTTCCCTGGGACACACTGACAGAGGCGAGGCTGCCGTACACAAGCACCACCAGTCCCTCCAACCACCACCAACAGGCAAAAAGGGTCAAGTGTATTGACCAGGGACACAACAGTTTATACAGAGTCTGGGTTCAAACCAGCAACCCACCATGACAGCTTCAATACCTTCCAGCTGTTTCCGGGCTTTGACTTTAAGTCACTGTATTCTGGATTATGGAAACCTTTTATATATGAATGCCTCAGCACAGTGTCTTCGTAAGATTGATGTGGTTCATCATGCCTCGCTGAAGTTTATTAATAACTGTAGACCAGGGGTGCCCAATCCTGGTCCTGGAGGGCCGGTATCCAGCACATTTTAGAGGTTTCTATGTTCCAACACACTTGATTCAGTGGTTGAATCACCTGTGCAGCAGTTTACCAAGCTCTGCAGAAGCCTGCTAATCATCTGCTGATTGAAATCAGGTGTGTTGAAGCAGAGTTAAAACTAAGACCTTCTGGATACCGGCCCTCCAGGACCAGGATTGGGCACCCCTGCTGTAGACCATTGACCCAAGTGTTTTTTCTCACAGTCTGCATGCAAATGATCAGTTGTTGCTTTGTTTTCTATTCTTCTTCCACCTCTTGAGAAGTGCAGCTGCTTTTCTATTTTCTCTTCCCAATCTTATCATCCCAAGGCTCTTTGCCCTGTCCTTTCTATCGGAGCGTTTCTCTGCATTTCTTCTGAAATTTTCTAAACCATTTTTCTAAGCCATGGATCTGGTGAACTGGTCTTTGATTGCAATTGATACATTTTTTTCCACATTAGGAACGGAGAAGGGAGCTCCTTCATGTTCATACGGAACACACCTGGTTGTGTACATGATGGATTCTTGGAGCCAGTGGAATATAATGTGCCTATTGCTGCTTTCCATGGAAGACTCAGAAGATGTTTATATTTTTGGATTTATGATTACCAGGTTCCTGCTGTTTGGAGCTGGCAGATACCTGGTGTATCGGAAGATAACGTTGCAGCATGGTTTGTTGGAAACTAACCTCCATTGATTCGGCTGTTTGGATGTCCTTGAGACTGGAATGGACTGAAGGAAGAGAAGAAATTTTATCTTTGGCCTGTTCCAAAACAGTGGCCTAGTGGTATGAATGCCCACCCTGAGACGCTCAGCACGGCACACTGGAATATGTGCAAACTCTCTCGGTTGGAAAGGGGGTCCCAGCCCCTCCGACCCACCTTTCGTGGATTATGTTGTAATTTTTCTATGTTCTTTTATGTATTCTGCTGGGGGTAGGTCTGAAGTACCTTTTCTTACCTTCCCTCTCCCATTCTCTTGTTACCCTTTCTTATCTGCAAACCGTGCAGTGGATGCTCTCATAGCCTGCCTGAACCTGTTTTGACTATAGCCTAATTTATACTTCACCGTCTGCGTCGGTACGGAGACACACAGTGCCATTTTGCGTCGGCGCAAGGGCTCTCGGACAGGCCCGCAGAGAGTGACAGAGACATGCCCTCTTTTTTAACTGTCTGTCGAGAGCGATGTAGAGCGCGAGCTTGTGATTGGTCAGGATGGTGCTTTCTTTAAATACGTCAACAGCACCGCCATTCCCTCCTCAACAAATAAAGAGAGCTGAAGATATCTAGCAGCAGACACAGAGCAGATTGAAGAAAACCTCACGGAAAAAGTCTGAAAATATGAAGGTTTATTCATTTGTGACTGAAGGAGCACAAAGATACGCAGCAAGCATTTTATTTGTGGGTGGAAATGACAGGAAACGTGGGTTTAGAGGTGCTGATCGCATAAAGAGGTGGAGAAGAATGAGGGACAAATTTGTCTGTGTTAAAAAGTCTCTAAAATACATTAAAACAATGTAAACACAGTAGTAAGTCCACTATCGTGGACGTGACTGCAATGGTGGCAGGTTCCCCCAGAAAAGCGATACGCCCTCTGTTGTCCTGGCGGGGAATTGCTTTGCAACTCTCCCCAGGTGATGGAAAAGTCTGAAGGGAAAACACCTCCATCAATGAGTGTACGCAACTCCACACTCGAGCTGACGATAAATTAGGCTTTAGTCTTTGTGTGTATCTCTATTGTATGTGCTGTGAAGTCAAATGTCCTTGTTCCGGGTCACTGACTCAATGACAATAAAGCTGATTCTGATTTGCTCGCACAGAACTGGGCAAAAGGGCTTTCACTCACTCTGCCCATTCTTCATGGAACAGGTTGCAGGAAAACTGAAAATTAACTGAGCTTATCTCCTTGAAAACAGGACTGAGAGCACTTATAATTTTGTGTTTAACTTTAACTGTGTAACTGAGTAATTTTGTAACTGTATCTTTTGCTGCCTCTTGGCCAGGACTCTTGAAAATTAGGTTTTTAATCTCAGTGGGACTTTCCAACCCTTTACAATTCCAACGTCCCACCCATGGGACAAAATACAATACTGTCATGTGACCTGGAATTTTTAAGGATTTAAATAAAGAATAAGGAAGTCCCACACACTGGTGTGTGTGAAATTTGTTCTCCGCATTTGACCCAGCCCCTGGGGGAGCGGTGAGCTGCAAACACAGCCACACTCAGGAACCATTTGGTGGTTGAACCCCCCAATGCTGGGTGTCAATCGAGGAGGCATTGGGTTAGTGACTGAACGAAAGCATTAATGAGGCCTTTAAGACCTACTTTCATGGTCTGTATTCCATCGTGACTCACCATGGATGATTCTTTGCGGGTCTGAACCTACCAACTCTGACTATGGAAGAAGGGGAGTCTTCAGATTTGTCTATTAGGTTAAATTAACTTTTATTTGCAGTGAAAGTCACAAATAAAGGTCACACACCAGGCATAGGTGGTTTTCCAATTAAACTATCCCCCAAGCTTTGGAATATTCATGGACCATTTTGACCATTTGTGGTTGTCTCGTTCTATCGGGATCTTAATACAGTCGTGATTACAGTTATCCCTAAACCAGGAAAAGACCTGCTTGACTGTGCCAATTATCAACCAATCTTGTTGATTAATGCTGACTTGAACATATTCCCAAAGGTTCTATCCAAGAGACTGGAATTTGTGGTAGGAAAATTAATTCACTCCAATCAGACAAGCTTCCTTAAAGGCTGGTATCCTTCTGATAACATCTGTTCCCTTTTACACATTCTTGATGCATAAGTTACCACCAGCCTGTGGACTGTTGTTCTTAGATGCAGAAAAGGCTTTTGATCGTGTAAAATTTCCTTATTTTTGGAGAATTTTAAAAGAATTCTAATTTGGAGATGGGTTCATTACATAATACCGATCATAATAAGGTCACCTTATATACCCAACAGCAAGGATACATAGGAGAGTGCTTTTCTGATTTGTTCCGGGTTAAGAGAGGGACTAGACGGAGATCCCCTGTCCCTGGTCATTTTTAATTTGTCGATTGAACCGTCTACCTACATCTATATGCATCCTCTCCATTATGGAACAATATCTTTCTCAAGCTAGACACACTTCAACATTTTCAACAAGATGCACCCAAAAACACAGTTTCATATATTGATAACAACCTGCTGACCCAAAGTGCCATGCCCTCCCCAGGAATAAAAACCTGGGAGGATAATTTGTCAACCCCGGGCCTTAAAGCTTATTGGCTGAAAAATTGGCGTAATTCTGAGAGGGCCTCATAAAACCCTAATTATTGATATATACATGTGAAATTTTGTCATAGAGCTTATTTGACACCAATAAGACACAAAATAGATGCTGCATCAGATCCTTTTTGCTCCCCTGGGCTCCTTCATTCATGTTGTATGGGAATGTCCTGGAGTTCTAGCCTGGCAAGCCATCCTATATATGTGAATATGTAGTCTGGCCACGAACCATTGACGGCTCTCAGTCGTGAGGCGGGATCTACGGTTGTCTTTCAAAATGTCAGCACGCAATTGGATAGCGCTAGGACCAATCAGAGTAACGAACAACGTGACGTAATCACAGCGACGGAAAAGAGGGAGGCATTAATGGCTTCTAACATCAATGATTTCTGTTGTTTTTGTATGAAAAACATGTGAATATCAGGTGTACTGGGACATTGCACTACTTAGTTTGATAAAAATAAGAAGCCGCTAAGTATATCAGACAGACTTACGCACGTTGGAGTCTAAATAATCCAATGTTGATGACAAAGCCGTTTCAAACGAACGTGGTTCCTGCGTTGCCGCCATGTTGTTTGTGTTAGCGGCCGCAGCGCTGACGTCATCGGCTACTCCCGCTCTGTGATTGGCCCACAATATAGAGCGCTGTGATTGGCCCAACCAAAACTATAGCGAGCTGTGATTGGACAGCCAGAGGCTGCGAGGGTTCCAATGAAGCGTGCCTAGACCAAACTCTTCAAAGCAATAATTCGGTCTAGTTCACTAGGCTACTGGAGTTCAGGACCTCGGGCTTAAAGTACTTTGTTGTGATGCTGATTTGAGCAGTGTCCCTCTCCCCGTGGATCCTGTTGTTAACTTACTAAATGATGACTCATGCTATCACATATGGAGAAATCTTGTAGAATCTGGCTTGCAGGACTGATGGCAACGAAGAAAACCATAGCTCAAAGATGGAAATTGCCTAACAACGTGTCTTTTGTGCACTGGCTTTGAGTATATATGGACATTATATGGAGCTATCATCAACAAGGATCAATAATGAAACTTAAGATACCATGGGATCTTGGAAGGACGTAATGAGTAACTTAGACTACTAGCCAACGATAGTGGGATGTATTGACTGGTGGACACGGGGGGAGGTTATAAACACGAAGATTGTTGTTGAATGCTTGATGTGTTGTAATGCTGTTGCAGCTTCCTACTAAAAATGAATGACAAATATATATATATATATATATATATATATATATATATATATATGATCTAAAATGGATTGATTGTACCATGACTTATGGTGCTGAATGGCAGCTACAGAAGTGGCAACTATTCCTTTCAAGTTCACTACAAAAAAGTACCAAGGCTTCCACAGCTCATAAACTCTCGATAACCTTTGTTCCAATTTCACATTAGCTGTGAGAGCTATTGAAGTGACGATGAACGTTTCCTGACTGACAGCTCTAAAATGGCCGAAATTAAAGCCACATGAAATGATCCAATCTGTTGAGGCATTGTTTTAGTTAGGTATTTTACCTACTTGATCAAGTACTTCTTCAGCATGTATCTGATAATGCCAAACAAAGAAGCCTGAATCTGGCGTCAGATTGACGAAAATCTTCAAGGACCACATATAAAGTGAAACCAACCCTTTTCTCTGTGTGGCTGTAGTTCTGCATGCAGCTCATTCCATTTCTGATTTGAGCAGCACAGAGTAGAGCCGAGCTTCTCTTGATGTGCATGAAGACAGGCATGTCAGTACAGTGTGGTTGATGTGGTGGGGGGCTTGGAACATTCTCCCAGGGGCTGTCGGGGAGAGTAGACGAGAGGGGAGCAGGGAGCTGAGACGGGCTGGTGGGTTCAGTGGGTTTCTGCTTCATCTGTTTAGGTAGGGGTGGGGTGGGGGGTTAGGGGCTTCTTGTTACCCTGTTGGCAAAAAAACTGCCTTTCTAGGAACCTGAAACCTGAGGAGGAGGAAAGAACAAAAGAAGTGTGAATGAAGTCAACGCTGCCTTTCCTTTAGCTTTGTTTCAGAGTGTTTTCAACGCTGTACATGGGAGGGTGTTTGGTTCTGGTGGTTCACAAGTTAATAGAGCGAGTTAAAAAGGACACTGTCATATTTATTGAATGCAACAACAAATACACGTGCATGGTTAATTAATGAATTAGTTTGTAGGTGAAGATTTCAGGCATTTTCTAGTGTTTTCTAAGTAAAAGTTACTAATATCTTACCTGTTTTACATAGCTTTCTATTAGGAGAGACAGAGTTTATCTCTGACTTAACGAGCTTGAAACTGGTTTTACTTTTCAAAGAATGAGAGATTTGTTTCATCTTATCTCAATACGTTTTACACAGGAACACACATCAAAATGCCCAAAACATCCCTTTAGGTCCTGTAGCTGCAGTCTGTCTGTTTCCTCTCCTGCTGCTCATTGAAACCCAAACCTTTGTGCACCGGTGTTGCATCAGTAATCCCGTTGGTTCTACAGTCAGTTCCTTCAACAATGTGCGATGGTGGCAGAGGAGTTAAAGGCCGCCTTGCAATTGGAAGGTCGCAGGTTCACGTTCCACTCAGTCTGTTGCTGTCGTTGTGTCCTTGAGCAAGACACTTAACCCGCCTTACCTGCTGGTGGTGGTCAGAGGGACTGGTGGTGCCAGTGCTCAGCAACCTCGCCTCTGTCAGTGCGCCCCAGGGCAGCTGTAGCTATAATGTATCTCATCCCCACCAGCGTGTGAATGTGTGTGTGAATGGGTAAATGACTGATTGTGTTGTAAAGCGCCTTGGGGGGTTGTAGAACCCTAAGAAGGTGCTATACAAAAACAGACCATTTACCATTCATCAACATGCGTTTCCCTAACTTCCCTACACCGCCCAAGCGGCAAAAAATGCTGTTGCTCATCACAGTCTTGTTTCCAGTGTTCTGCTTGTAGGCCAGGTGAACCACGGCAACCTGGTACTCGAGCAGCCAATTCAATTTGTAAACGTTATGTGCACCCATCCCTGCATATGTATCAACACAGAAGCTACTTGTTGATGCCAAGGATTTATTTATTTATCCATCCATCCATCTTCAAGAGCATGTGGACATATTTGCTGCCCCATCTTGGTGCCAGTACATTGGGGTTTAACCCAGTTAATGAGAGGGTAGCCTTCATTTTGGTGACCTAAGGATCAGGTTCCTGCTTTCTTCAGACGATGTGGTCGTGTTTCCTTCATCAGACCCTGATCTCCTACGTTTGCTGGAGCGGTTCGCTGCTGAGTGTGAAGCAGCTGGGATGAGAATCAGCTCCTCCAAATCCAGAAAAGGGTAGAATGCCTTCTCCAGGTCAGGGACGAGGTCCTGCCCCAAGTGGAGGAGTTTAAGTATCTCAGGGCCTTATTTATTTATTTATTTATTTATTTATTTATTTATTTATTTATTTATTTATTTATTTATTTATTTATTGTTCAAATCAGATCAAATCAAATTGGGGCCAGTTAGAACACAGTTAAAAAGAGGTGAGAGATTATGCAACATACTCAATCACCAGAGAGGGTAGCAACAAAAAACAAAGTAAAACCAAATAAGTCGTGAAATAAGATCCACCGGGTGTTGTGAGACCAAACAGTCAAAGAAAAGATCCCCTTTATCACTGACTGGCAGGTCAAAACTTAGTGGAGTATGCTTTACTCTCTGTGTCTCTTTGTAAAGCATCCAGTGAAAATATTTTAACTGAAATTATTTCTAAAAAATAAAATAAAATATGGAGATTGCAAATACGAAGATTACCCTACTTTGGGGTAAATTAAAAACAGTTTTTTATTTATTGAGTTAATTAAAAAATCCACTAGAGAAGCATGCAAAGCCACATTTGTTGACACACGCCCATACAGCTTAGATATTCTACTGATGACATTCTAGAAGACAAGCACTAAATGACATCACCGTAATCAGTCAGTAATCAGATCTAGAAAACATCACCGGGGTTCATCAGGGTCAGACCGCAGTTTCTGCTCTGGGGTTTATCTGCGTAGCGACTGTGGCTGGTAGCTAACAGCCGTGTCAGTCTTGGGTCTTGACAGAAGAAGCGATGTTCCGCTTTCTCACGGCCAACAGCTTCTCTTACATCTGCACTTTGCCCCACCCACCCTTTTTGTTCTCATTTCCTTGCATCTTTACCACTTTCTCTCAAGCTGGATGGCAGAATAACAAAGGTTATGGTCAGTACAGGACTTTTTGTACACAAGATAAGGGAAATCATGAAAGCCTACGAGCTTTGAGTGATTTCCATAGTGGTTGGGTTGGACTCTAATTAGTTATACACCCAGGGAGGGTGAGAACGGCAAGAAAAGAACAAAATCTTTGTCGTTAATGGTGTTTAAGCACTAAATCTGTTCTCATTACAACCATGGGAACAACGGGACTTTACCCACAATATTGCAATGTACAAAAGCAAAGCCACAATGCTCTCAAGTAGGCCCATGCCACCCACTGAACAGGAAACAAATATTTTGCTGAGGTGGTTTTCTTCCTGTTACAGTTTATCTCATCATCTCACTCTTTTCAATCAATTGTCATCAGATTAAAATCATCACAGACTCAGATTAACATCAAATTCTATCTACTGAGACAGAACAACCAGTAAGAGTTTACAGTTCACACTGATGTCTACAAAAACCTAAAAAGATACATCTGTGACAAACCAGATAGAGAGACAAGTACAATCTTGATGGTGATGATGGTGATGGTGATGGTGATGGTGATGATGATGATGATGATGATGAAGATGATGGTGGTGGTGATGATGATGACGATGCTGATGATGATGATGATGAAGATGATGGTGGTGATGATGATGATGATGATGATGATGAAGATGATGGTGGTGGTGATGATGGTGGTGGTGATGATGATGATGATAATGAAGATGATGATTGATGGTGGTGGCAGTGGTGATGAAGATGATGATGATGATGGTGGCGATGATGATGATGATGATGATGATGATGATGATGATGATGATGATGAAAATGATGATGATAATGATGGTGGTAGTGGTGATGATGATGATGATGAAGATGATGATGGTGGCGATGATGATGATGATGATGATGATGATGATGATGATGATGAAAATGATGATGATAATGATGGTGGTAGTGGTGATGATGATGATGAAGATGATGATGATGATGGTGGTAGTGGTGATGATGATGAAGATGATGATGATGATGGTGGTAGTGGTGATGATGATGATGGTGGTGGTGGTGGTGGTGGTGGTGATGATGATGATAATGTAGTGGTGATGTTGATGATGGTGGTGGTGGTGGTGATGATGATGATAATGAAGATGATGATGATGATGGTGGTGGTAGTGGTGATGTTGATGATGATGGTGGTAGTGATGATGATGATGAAGATGATGATGATAATGGTGGTGGTGGTGATGATGATGATAATGAAGATGATGATGGTGGTGGTAGTGGTGATGTTGATGATGGTGGTGGTGATGATGATGATAATGAAGATGATGATGATGATGGTGGTAGTGGTGATGATGATGATGGTGGTGGTGGTAGTGGTGATGTTGATGATGATGATGGTGGTGATGATGATGATGATGAAGATGATGATGATAATGGTGGTAGTGGTGATGATGATGATGATGATGGTGATGAAGATGATGATGATAGTGGTTACAGATAAAACCAAAGGCTCTCATATTCTGCCACCAAATGGGCTTCCCCACTCCCACTCATGAAACTAACACAGCAAGGTCACAGAGAGGTAAAGAAGTGTGAGAACTCTAAAATGGCACGGTACCCAAGATAGCTGCTGCCTACATCTGATGAGATTCGTTATGCAGTAGAGCACAGAGGTGAAGAGTTCAGCTGTAATGGTGCACAACTCTGGTAGACACTGTCCTATTTGTTCAATCTGCCACTGAAAAGGTTTAACAGATTCACTGAGTTAAGTGGAGCAACACACCTGAGCAGTGTTTCTGCCCATTCTCCGGGGAAATCAAACCTTATTATTGAACAGTGGTCAGCACAGATATTGTGGTACAGAATGTGGTTCAGAAGGTAAATAATTAAATTACTTCTGTCTTCAGACGGTCCCTTCAGCCTGGCTCTGAAGTAGACAAACGAGGTTTCATCTGGACAGATAGTATCTCTCCCTCGTTCATCTAGGAAACAAAAACTAGGGTCCACACCACCTCGTTTTCAGCTAAAAATTCATAGGCATAGGCCTGTAGGTGGCAGTATTGGACCTTGGACGTGGAGGTGGTGGGCAATAACCGCCCTTACGTTGTCCTCCTTTGCCTGTGGTTTTCTACATAGAGCAGTTATTGAGCTTGTATAAACAGACGAGTGTAAACACAGGTCACACGTGTGACGTCAGAGTATTTTTGTCCAAGGCAGTGTCGTTAAAACCTCAACCCCTGGTTATTTATGTCCACAAGCAAATGCTGACAACGGACAATTCTCAGATGTCCACTTTGTTAGGAGTTTATATATCTTCACTTTCATGTGAATGACAGGCCAAATGGTGGTAAAATATCTTGGTTTTGTGGGATACCCACCTACATGTGTACAGGGTCTATGAGTCACTATTGGTGCACATCAGCTCCATGTGATGTCTACTCCTGTGTTGTGTGGTTGTGACTGAGTGTGGAGAGAAGTTGACCACTGAGGGAAAGGTGAGCAGTTAGATCCCAGGATCCTTTGGGTGAGATACTGAACCCTGACAGTTACCTCCCAGGTGTCGTTCAAATGGGATCTCACTGATCCTCAGGGATTGGTCAGATGCAGAGAGGATAAAAAGTGTCAGTCATGTATGTCCTGAGCTACTTATTGGGATGGTTTCCACAAAAGGAGGAACTGTCAGCTAAGGGATTTCAGAAGGATGAAGCTACAGGACCAACCAAGCATTGACACAACCGAGAGTGACTTGCATGTTTGTTTCATCACTCTGAAACTTCCTGTACTCAGTGACTTTCCATGTGCAGAGTTCAAAGACAGATTTGTTCTTTTCACGCAAGCTTTTCATCTTTTTTGTTCCACAGAACCCAAGATTTTAAGACTTTCTAATGCTGCTTCCATGTGACATGGCTAAGAGGCTACATAATCACATTAGCATGCTAAAAATACAAAATGCTAACATCGCTTCACAAACTGCTCTGAAAAGAATCTTTACTAAACCTTTCTCATCAGTTACTTCAAAAGCTAAAATTGACCAACTAGCAGTCATTAGTTTTCCAGGCATTTTATGAGACTTTTGGGGGCCTATTAATGTGTTTATCTGTCATCAATAGATCCTATTTTTCCTGTTTTAGAAAACGTCCTGAACATTCTCGGCCTAGAAAAAAAGGTTTAACACTAAAGAAAACTACTGCCGTCTTATGTGGATTTTTTTGGTCACGTTTAAGTGATGTTGGACATATTAAGGCTATATCTAAATCAGCGTTTTATCACCTTCGTCAAATATCAAGAGTCAGAGGTCTCATGTCCAGACCAGACCTGGAGAAACTTATTCATGCTTTTATTTCTTGTCGGTTGGACTATGGCAATGGTCTCCTAACTGGCCTTCCCCAAAAAGCTGTGAAACAACTGCAGCTTGTTCAAAATGCTGCTGCTAGAGTCTTAACAAGAACTAAGAGAACGGAGCACATCACTCCTGTTCTTAGATCCTTACACTGGTTACCAGTAGACTACAGAATAGATATCAAAGTGCTTCTACTAGTTTATAAATCACTCAATGGCATGGGACCAAAATACATGTCCGATCTCATTCCTGTATACACACCCAATAGGGCTCTGAGATCCCTTGGAAACAATCTGCTGGTAGAACCATGGGTCAGAACAAAACAAGGTGGAGATGCTTTTAGTTACTATGCTGCTCGGAATCAGCTTCCACATGACCTCAGATGTGCCCCAACCCTAGTGTTTAAAACAAAACTAAAAACCTTAATGTACTCATCAGCCTTTAAATGAATTGTTTCTTATGTTGCGTTATCTCCACTGTAATCTGCGCTGTAACTTTGTCTTTTCCTTTAGCTCTAAACTATAATTCTATCTGTGTGTATTTTAATTTGTGTTTTTATGTTGTTTTCATATCATGTTCTGATAATTGTAAAGCACATTGAATTGCCTCTGTGTTTGAAATGTGCTCTACAAATAAAGCTGCCTTGCCTTCTATCAGTTATTTTTACCGTAAGGAACCTACATGATGGTGACATCACTCAAGGCTTGTGGAGTCTATAGAGACAGGAAGTAGACCTCTGACTGGAATCATACTCGTGCCTAGCCAGAATGCTAACCAACTTTTGGGTAATTTCTGGCATTCAAAACAACTTTTGCTCCAAAAATAAATCATACAGAAGCTTTAGAATGTCAAAGTATACACTACCCAGCCAAAAAAAAAAGGTCACACAGTTTAATATTTCATTGGACACCTTTAGCTTTGATTACGTCACACATTCACTGTGGCGTTGTTTCAATAAGCTTCTGCAATGTCACCAGATTTATTTCCATCCAGTGTTGCATTAATGTTTCACTAAGATCTTGCATTGATGATGGTAGAGTCTGATCGCTGCACAAAGCCTTCTCCAGCACATCCCAAAGATTCTCAATGGGGTTCAGGTCTGGACTCTGGTGGCCAATCCATGTGTGAAAATGATGTCTCATGCTCCCTGAACCACTCTTTTACTATTTGAGCCCGATGAGTCCTGGCATTGTCATCTTGGAATATGGCCGTGCCATCAGGGAAGAACAAATCCATTGATGGAATAACCTGGTCATTCAGTATGTTCAGGTAGTCAGCTGACCTCATTGTTGGAGCACATCCTGTTGCTGAACCTAGACCTGACCAACTGCAGCAACCCCAGATCATAGCCCCGCCCCCACAGGTTTGTACAGTAGGCACTAGGCATGATGGGTGCATCACTTCATCTGCCTCTCTTCTTACCCTGATGCACCCATCACTCTGGAACAGGGTCCATCTGGACTCATCACACCAGGTTTTAATAATGCGTTGGACAGTTCTGAACCCAGTTTTAGTCGTTTCTGCAATCTTCTTAGATGTTTTCTCTGCTTGATGCCAATGATGTGACCCTTCTCAAACAGACTAACATCTTTTCCACGACCACCAGATGTGTCTTTCCACATGGGTGGTTAAGAAATGAGAAGCAACTCAATGCACCAGTTGGGGTTAAATAACTTGTTGCAGCTGAAAGATAATCGCCCATGCAGTAATTATCCAATAGGAGGCTCCTACCTGTTCGTGTAGTTAAATCCAGGTGGAGACTTTTTTTGGTGTACATCACTCTGCCTGAGGGGAGAACTGACAATCAGGAGGATTGATACAGCAGTTGCTCTGGTCAGAGGACTACTTCCTGTTTCTACAGACTTCGCTAGCTTTGAGTGATGTCACCTGCAGACAGGGTCCTCACTAGATAAATAACTATGGTGGCTCAGAAGGTTCAACATTATTCAAAAGCCACAACACAACACCAACAATCAGCATTACAAAACCTACAATGGAAGTAATAATAAAACAGAAGTAAAATAAAAATATTATATTAAAATGGACACTATGGTCAGTCAGAACTTAAACTTAACAGAAGTTATCCTAATTCCTTATTTACACCAAACACATGAGTAAATTAGAGACAGCCGTGTCATTTTACTCAACTTCACCACAAGACCAAACAACACTGTAAAGCCCCACGTCTCCATTCTCTAAAAATGTCTTATTAGTTTATTCAGTCAATAATTATTCTGTTTTAATTTGCTATAAAATTTGTTAAAGTACTTAAAATTTTATTTATATAGCACCTCTCAAGATAAGGGGTGACGGTGGCAGAGGAGTTAAGTTCCGACCCCAAAACCAGAAGGTTGCAGGCTCAAGCCCCATCTGTTGCAGTTGTTGTGTCCTTGGGCAAAACACTTTACCCTCCTTAGCTGCTGGTGGTGGTCGAAGGGGTCGGTGGCCTCTGTGCTCAACAGCCTCGCTTGCGTCAATGTGCCCCAGGGCAGCTGTAGCTACATTGTAGCTCATCATCATCAGCGTGTGAATGTGTGTGTGAATGGGTGGATGACTGTGTTGTAAAGTGCCTTGGGGGGTTGTAAAACCCTAGAATGTACTATTTCAAATTCAGGCCATTTACCATTTTACAGAAAAGAAATCAACGCACATGATACATAAAACATGAGCAGATTTAAAAAGATGTTTTTAGCTGCCTCAGAGCCAGAGGAAGAGAGTTCCTGAGTCCTGGATCCAGAACAAAAACGTTTCTGTTTCTTTTTGTTTTGTGGGAGTACAGGCAGGCCTTGGTCAGGGGACCTCAGGGACCTGATGGAGGTGTGAGGATTCTAAAGCCCATTGATGTACACTGGACTTGATCCATTCAGCCTGGCAGCAGGATTTTGGACTGTCTGCAACCAATCCATGGCACATTTAATCAAACGTGTAGATAGTGCAGCTGAGCAGAAACAAAGGCATGAATCAACATTTCCATCTCACCACGAGAGACAGTGAAGCTAAGTTTAGCAATATTTCTAAACTATTTTAGCAATATTTTCAAGTGCCAAGCACTCACAGGCTGTTGTTTTGAATATCAAAAATGTATAGATGAATTATTGAAGTCTAGTTTCATAGGAAAGCATCCCTAGTTTTTTATTGCAACAGAAACTGAAGCAACAATAAAAAATAGACATTTTTATGTTGAAAGTCCTCTGTTTGACAACTCTGAAATAATAAACATGTTTGTAATAAGAGGGTGTGTAAGGGCTGTAGCTATTGGATGTGGTGATGTTTTCTCATGAAATGGACTCTAGAGTCCTGACACATAACACAACCCCAACCAAAACATCTCTGCCTGCGAGCATGAACGTGTGGGCGCATATGTGTGTGTGTGTGTGTGTGTGTGTGTGTGTGTGTGTGTGTGTGTGTGTGTGTGTGTGTGTGTGTGTGTGTGTGTGTGTGTGTGTTTGTGTGCAAATACAACAAATGAAAAGGTGAGAAGCCACAAGCCTTTTCACAGCAGAATTTCAAAGAGCAGGGGTGTTTGTAGGATATCGTCCACTTGAAACGCTCCTCTTGCCACACCATGGTGCTGGTGTCTATTTTAATGTCACGTTTTTCTGAAAGATGTAAAGAAACATCTAACAGGTTTTTTTTCTCTAGTGACATCATGAAACAAAAACATCAAACTTTTAGAAAAGCATTAAAGAGGTCCTAGAATGCAGTTAATCAACAATCTAAAACAGCTTTGAGCCTCTAAAAAGCATCAGAAATGTTCTTTAGGCTTCCATCTGTCCCAGGAGCCCTGATACAGGCCATTCTAAAACCCCTAAACCAGCCTTGCTGTGAAAAGAGCTGTTGACCCCTCCCACTCAGCCAGGACATGCATATGATAATGAGCTGCTTGCTGATTGGTTGGTTTCCCCAGAAGGCCTCAGACACTGGAGACATGCAGGTTTGAGGAGGCGTGGCTCCCCCTTATGATGTGTTAAGGAAGGTTTTCTCAGAACAGAAGTTTTTCTCTCGCCTTTTTCAACTTTCTAATTTACATAAAAAGCAGGTCACACATGGCTTTGACTTATTGGCATGCTACTGTTGACCACCCAAGCTGTCTTTATTCAACAACAAGGAAAATGTTGCTTTACTAGGTCCTCTTTAAAGGAACTAGGGGCAGGATCTTTAAAAAATCTGTAAAAAATTAAACATGTATGTTCATTTTTTCAAAGCTAATGGGTGATGAAGCGTTATAAACCAAAAAGAATGAGGCCACCCATGTATCGTTCCATTTTCTTGAACAGGCTGTTTGCTGCAAAATGCGCTGCAGTTCGGTCACGAATTTCCCGCGCTGCCCTACGGATGTGGCGTCAATTGACACTGCTTGCGCGTTCACGACAGCTTCAAAACAGAAAGAAAATGTGTTCGACACTGCAGATCGGTAGGTGGCGCTATTGCACCGTAAGTTGCTTGCCAACCGCCAAACTCCAAAAGAAGAACTGTGGGAATGGATTCTACTGCAACCAGCAAACGACCAAGCGTGGCACAAAGGAAGTTTATTCAGCGGCATCTCGTGAGTCAAAAACCAAATATGGTAAAAGACAGGCAGGACCCGAATCTATATCGGATACGTGATTGACGAATGGAGGCTGCTTCAACTATATCTGGGACTCAAAAAGGATGCTGCCATGGCTCATTTCCTAGTGAGCAGGTAAGAAACATTATAGGTTGTGTTTAGAGATGATATGACAATGATCTGACCTCACCGATGACTCAGAGAGAGCTAGCGTGCAGTAGCATTAGCTGTGATCATGCTATAGTAGTAGCATTAGCTGTGATCAGGGCTGCAGCGTGGATTGCTTCGCCGCAATATTGTCCGTGAGAGCGGCGGGGAGTTGCCTTTTCAGCGTGAGATATTGGAGGTGTGGCGTGAGAGCGTGTGAAGAGGGTCAGGTAATGGTATTTTTGTGTTTGTGTAACATAGCCGTCTGTGCACGCTCCCGTGCTGGGCTGCAGTTACTCGCAGAGCCGGGCGCGTCGCTCGTGAGCATCGTTTCTTTTTTCCTGCCTCTAGCTCCTTTAAGGGAATATGAGTTCAAACGTATCTACTTATAACCACTTTTACTACTTCATCTAAGATGTATTGAAATTATTTCATTTTAAAGAAATATATTGACACAATAAAATCAATCACTCTTGGCAAAATTTTATTAAAACGTGCTGAAGCAAAGACGGAGCCTCCGCGACATCACAAGTAGGTTTCTGAAGAATTGAAGTGAAGTCCAATCGGTGGTTTCCACCACTGCCATCTAGGCCGTGTCACGCATCTCATCACTCCCGGAAAATGAGCTGAGATCAAACTCTGAGCTGAAGTAGCTACGAGCTAACCTGGAGCTAACCTGGAGCTAACTGAAGCTAACGGAGGTTGGCTGCAGCTTCTAGCCAGAAAAGCGCAGTTGAGTGACTCTGCTACCCTCTGCCTTTTAGGCTGTAACACTTTTATTGCTAGGCCAAGGCTGAGGCCGTTCCTGGAGCAAACAAGAGACTAGCTGCCAGCGCTGATGGCTCATCTGACACCTGACAATCTGAAGGACACACCCCTAAGTATTCATAATTTCATCTAAACGAATGAGTTACAAAATAATTCACCCCCCTCAGAGTTGTCATGACTGTAAACTAGACCTATAAAACCTAAAATGTTTTTTGAACCAGGCTGTAAACATGTTTATTTCTGCTGCTGTGAAATTTTAACATAGGAGTCAATAGGAACTTGCTCCTTTCTGGAGCCAGCCCCTAGTGGATGAGGAGGGAACTGCAATTTTTGACATTTCTGCATTGGCTTCACATCTGGAAGGGGGAGGTTCCACCTTGGTCTAGTGCAGGGGTTCCCACATTGGAGGTCAGGACCCCCAAGGGGGTCCCCACAAGATTGCAGGGGGCAATTTTGTCTTTGCTGAGGTTAGCAAGATTTTATTTGTAAAAATAACATTTATAAATCCCAATAACACACCCTACAGTATAATCAGAACTCCATATAAAGGTTATAACTCTGTACATCTGTATAAAGTTTGTAAATCATCACATTTAATGTGTGTATGCGTGTGGGGTTGGGAGTCCTGGCTTGTCTTGGACATGGGCAAGGGGGTCCTCAAATAAAACATTTTGGGAACTCCTGGTCTAGTGCATGACTTTTTCTGCATGACTGAAGAGGAGCAAATAAACTTTGACATAATAGAAAGCGGGCGAGTTAACAGTAACTAAAGCGTCAGGCTCACCCATCTCAGTGACACACTTTATTTTGAGATTTCCTTCTGCGGCGCCGATAAATGCCACGCTCTCCCACGTGTGTGTACCGTTTTCTACCACTGATACAATTTCCCCACCATTTCTTTTTTTTATGTTTTCCATTCTTGGTGTTCCTGACTACACAATACACACATAAACATCTTGGTACTTGTGCCTAACACAGACAACACACACGTGCACCAGCTGTGTCGTGCAGGTCTCATTGTGGTTCTTTGTCAGTTTGCATCTCTGCTCGAGTTTGTTAGTGGCCCAAATACAGAGGAAATAACAGCAGAACTAACAGGTACCACAAGCCATCTGAATCCATAGCTAATGACTCTTATCACTGTGTGTGTGTGTGTGTGTGTGTGTGTGTGTGTGTGTGTGTGTGTGTGAGCTGCATTGTTGACTTGGTTAAATTACAGGAAAAGTTGTCTGACTGTTAACACAGCACCCTCTGCAGGTTGAAACAGGTCATTAACTTTGTCCTGGATTATTTTCTAACTATCTGATGAAATGATACGAAGCAACAATAAGTAGATGAACTAAATTCAGAAGCAAACACTTCTGATTAATCATGAACCTACAAAGGTTTAACAAGTTACACCCTTTTGACCCCAAATCCTACAAACTAAATCACGAGTGCTCCTATTTGATCATCTCTTTGATTAGGAACTTCTTGTTTAGTATGATGGTTTTATTGATGCTCAATGATTTCTCCTTTAAATCCCAGAACCCTAACCCTAACTGTGACGAGTTAAGCTAACCATAACGTACACCATTAGGTTTGTTAGCTGGTGTGAGGGTAGAGGATGCAGAAGACAGGACTACATGGAGACAGATGATTGACTGTGGAGACTCCTGAAGGGACCAGCCCAAAGAGGAGATCTTACTGAAACGCCACTAAACATGACTCGAACCAGGTCTGATAAATAAAAGTTTAAATCTATTTACCTTTTTAAGTTTTTGTTGCATTTTAGAAAAAGGAAATTTGGTTTTGAGCTTTCTTACAGAAACATAAATGAATTGTTTCCACCCTCCTGAGGCTCTTTAAAGTTTTTCTTGGTAATTTAGTCCTGAAGGAGTTAAAGGGTGCAGACAAACCCTCGGTGGGCCTGCAGGCTTCTGGTGCTGAATCAGATTTTTCAGCCACACACGGCCCCCGGCTGCCATGGCAACACTTGAAAAGCTGAGAGTTGGTCCGCTCAGGAGGAGTTTTTCACCACAGAACCGGACCACACCAGCCTTTCTGTAAAAGGCTGTGGAGCAGTTTCATATCAGGTAGGTAGAAACCAAACTACGGCTACACAATAATACATTTATTTAATCAGATGTGAACATTTTTTTTGAACTATAGATTGGTCTGCATTGAAAGTAAAGCCACTGAACATCAGAGTTTTACTGTTATGGAGCTTTAAAATGAATGCACCTTTTCCTCTTGCTGTTATTTGACAGATATCCTGGTCACATCCTGACAGCGCCATGTTCTCCCTGTCAGAACTGGCTCCTCTTAATCAGCATCAGAACTCATGGAAACTCCTGAAGCCCTGGTGGGAGGTCTTCATGGACTACCTGGTGGTCCTGATGCTGATGATTTCAGTCCTGGCGTGCACTGAGCAGCTGTCCAGGGACAGAGTGGTGTGTCTCCCGTCAGATCTGGCTTTTAGAAACACTAGTGACCTTAGAGATGCAGCACGGCCTCCTCTACATGCTCCTGTCAACATCGGTCCAAGTCTTTTCTCTGTAGCTCGTGGTCGCCGCACACATCTGGAGCACCAGCAGTACGTTTATATCAGTCAGGTACTGTAAAACGTCTCTGGTAGGCTCGCATCAGTATGTCTATGGGAGTTTGCAGCTGTTTTCTAACCCATAATCTGTTAATTTTGCTGTTTGTGGACCAAAGTGTGTTGATCAACTAACCTAGAAATCTAAACAAACTCTGTCGGCGGCAAAAAGATGTAGCTCTGCAGGTCGGTCTAGCCACGCTCCGCTGTAGCCTCAGCAGGTCTACCACTGGCCTGGCTAAGTTTAGGCTGGGCCAATCACAGCGCTCTATGTTTGTAGAGAGACATTGGGCAGGCTTAGCATCAGAGCTGCAATGGAGCAAATCTACAAAGATGGCGTTGGCTCAGGAACGGCACTCATTTGAAATGGCATTAGCATCAACTTTGGACGATTTAGACTTGGCCTTTGAGACACGAGCAGATAAATCCAAATCCATTTTATTTAGAAAGCATTAGTTTCTGTCACTGGCCAAGATTTTTACAGAGTAAGAAGTGACTCCTCTAATTACAGGTGAGGTCATCAGGTTTACCTAGGGAGGTTTTCTGCCTCCCAAATAGAAACTAACGCCGGGTTTCTGTCGTAGGTGTGCTACCACAAGGCGTTGCCGGTGTGTTCCCGCTTCTTCCCCTACATGATCCTGCTGCAGTCCCTCGTCCTGGTGGCCAGTGGATCTTTCTGGCTCCACTTCCCTCTCACTTCTTCTCGCATAGAACAGTTCCTGGCCATCTTGGCAAAGTGCTGCGAGTCTCCCTGGACGTCTCAGGCCTTGTCTCATGCTGCCCATCAGGAGAACATCTACCAGGCTAAGAGACAACCACGGCGACTCTTCCCATCTTCAGCTTGGTCCTCGCCCCCAGTGACCCGCAGTGTGATCTCAGGCTCAAACAGCCCATTGTTGAAGACATCAACAGCTCCCCCATCGCCCTGTCCCTCCACCCTCTCTTGTAACTCCACAGTGTCTTCTGTGTCCCACAGCTCTGGCGATAACGCTTGTCCTCCCAAGCCTTCAGTGAAGCAGGAGAGTCCCAGACAGGTGATGAGTTTGGATAAAAGTGACGGGGAACAGGCCAGAGCGCTGTTTGAAAGAGTCCGAAAGTTCCGGTCTCACTGTGAAAGCTCATCTGTGACTTATAAGGTAGATGAGTTTTATTGTGTTTAGTACAGAAATCAGCTACCTGAAGGCTTTAGCCCCGTTTTGTCTTTTCAGGTGTATCTGGCTCAGACGATGTTCAAACTGCTGCTGGTGACGCTGATCATGAGTTACACCATCCCTCTCCTCAGCTCTGTCTCCTTCAATCATGTCTGTCATCTGGAGGAGGTCTACCTATCTGGTTATGCAACCTTTGAATGCATCCACGCTCTGTCGTCGCTCCTGCGTAAACTGCTGGTGGCCTACCTGACCCTCCTGGGACTGTATGGTATTCTTAACCTCTACACCCTTGGCTGGATTTCTCACAGGTCAGGACTGTTGCTGAGTGGATAGAAATCACAAAAGCTGCACTTTCAGTCATTTCTTCACCAAACATGAAAAATGGTCCTTTTCTCTGATTGTTAGGTTGCCTAGAATTAGATTTCCTTGCTGTTGAAAGAGTCCAGTCAGCACAGCAATACACCTTAACACCAAATGTGTCACAATACAACTTTGTAAGGTTCTACGACCTCTACCACTTTAACAAAACAAAGCTGCCTGATTCAGCCTCTTCTCCTCAGGTGGAGGATTGAAGTGTCACCCATCTGCTTTCATACCAGACATTTGAACTAAGATCACCTCATGTTGGGTCACACCTTGGACATGTTCAGTCTGATGTTTTCTTACTAGATCATAGGCCAGGGGTTGGCAATTCCTTTCCCCGAGGACTGGTATCATGGGAGCATGTTTTAGTTGTTTCCCTACTCCAACACACTTGATTCACCTGTTCATTATGTTCTGCAGAAGTCTGTTAATCACCTACTGATTAAAATCAGGTGTGTTGAAGAGTTGGGGCTCACTGTCATAGGCTATCTGACAGCATTCTAAAGTATCTCTGGGACTTGTTCACAAGTGAGGGAAAGATGGAGCGGGTCTGCAGTGATGCGGGCATTGTACCCGTTTGTCGTGGTGAAGAGAGAGCTGAGCCAGAAGTCGAAGCTCTCAATTTACTGGTCAATCTACGTTCCTACCCTCACCTATGGTCACGAGCTTTGGGTAGTGACCGAAAGAATGAGATCATGGATACAAGTGGCTGAAATGAGTTTCCTTCACAGGGTGTCTGGGCTCTCCCTTAGAGATAGGGTGAGAAGCTCAGTCATCTAGGAGGGGCTCAGAGTAGACCCACTGTTCCTCCACATTGAGAGTTAGGATGCCTCCTGGGTGCCTCCCTGGTGAGGTTTTCCATGCACATCCAACCGGGACGAGACCCAAGGGAAGACCCAGGACACGATGAAGGGAGCTGGCCAGGGAACACCTTGGGATTCCCCCGGAGGAGCTGACCCAAGTGGCTGGAGAGAGGGAAGTCTGGGCCTCTCTGCTTCGGCTGCCCTGACAGTCATGTTTTTGGACTGTAGGAGGAAGCTGTAGAACCCGGAGAGAACCCACACACGTCTAGGGAGAACATGCCAACTCCATGCAGAGGCCCCAGGCTTGGATTTGAACCCAGGTCCTTCTCACTGCAAGGCAACAGTACTACAAACTGCACCATATAGTGCAGCCCTGAGTTATAACTATTCTAGCAAATTTTGATTCGATGTGTCGACCATCTTGCTATCCAACAGAGGCGATGATTTAGGGAGATATCTTGCACAATGTGTAGTGATGTGTCCTCAGAACTGAGTTACAGCAATTTTTGTATCAGGAATTAGCTCTGGTGGCCATCTTGAATCAGGCTGATAGGTGTTTATCCCATGAAGGAGGGCCGGTCCTACCCAATTTGGTGCCCTAGGCAGGATTACTCCCTGGTGCCCCCCCATCCCTACTAAACACACACAAGCCCTTTTTATAAGACACACCATGCCGGCAAATCAGCGTAATATTACCGCAACGTGTTTCTTATGAACGCACCATGGCGACATCACGTTGTGGGAATTTTGCAGCATTCATGCCGCCACGCTTGGTAGTAATATTGCTGTAATATTGCGGTAATATTGCGGTAATATTGCGGTAATATTGCGGTAATATTGCGGTAATATTGCGGTAATATTGCGGTAATATTGCGGCTTCGCCGGTCTTATAAACGCACATTAAGCCTTGGTGCAACAGAGGGAGGTGTCATGACCACGTGATGAATTACTGCCGAGCTCCGGCCGGGAACTATATAGAAAATGAAAGTAAACACGGGCTTAAGCTTCACTTTTGTAAACAGAATCAGCTGAGATGATCATTTGGAGCGCTGCGGTGCTCCGGGAGTTAGATCTGCAGCTCAGATCATCTGACAGCTCACAGGGATGGTGGAGGACACACACCTGTAGCTGGTTGTTAAAATAAAAACTTAAGGAGCGCGGCTTCAATCGCAATAAAAGGCAAGTTATGTCCAAAATACACGGAAGTCCGCGACAGTGCAGAGACCGCCCCCATACCTCCTTTATGCCGCCATCGCGTAATCTTTTATAAAACGGACATGACTGCGCAACATTACCGCCACGGTCTGAGCTCTTATAAACGACCCAGATGCCGCATCGGCTTTGCGGCAATTGCCGGCATTGTTTTATAAAAAGGGCTACACACACACACACACACACACACACAAAACCTATTGTCCTATGGTAGGGGACAATGAACACCCAATTATATGTTTATCATATTATCATTTTAAAAACTGGTGATTTCTATGATTGTGGACGTCTGTTTCGTCTGTCATGCTTTAAATGACTGAATTTCCTTGTTTATATACATCATGTATGTTTTGTATAAGGCTGTGGACTTTCCACATCAGCTTCTCTTTTTATTTTTTATTTTTTTAAAGCCTGACTCAGTTATGATTAATCACATCAACACTGACTTCTTTACTTAAATGATATAAATACCAAACATGTCATATGCTTCACATAAAGGGATACTTCTGAAAACAATAACAGGTCACTTGTTGTCTTTATGAAGAACTCAGAGACATGTGTCCTTGTTACGGCCCTAAGTGTAAAAGTTCTATGAAAAGATTTGTCTGTTTTATTTCAGTTGCCTTCGGCGATATTCCTTCCCCTCTCTGAAAAAGCTCGACTCCCTCGGAGACATTCCTGACCTCAGGAACGACCTGGCCTTTCTCATACACATGCTGGACCAGTACGACCTTTTGCTGTCCCAGCGTCTCTCTGTGTTTTTGTCTCCAGTGAGTGAGAGCAGGCTGCTGGAGGAGAGCTTGGAGAGGTGTTGGGGGGAGGACAAGCTGCACGCCATGACTAGTGTGGATGCAGACGGCTGCTCTAGACTGCAGCTTGTGGCTCTGCCTCGTCTCCCTCCGGCTGTTTTCACCCTCAGCCAGCTGCAGGTCCTTAAACTGGAGCTCATTGTTGACGCCAGGTTTACTGCACAGGTGTATAACATGACCTCACTCAGGTAAAATACCCGGGCATTCTGACTTTGTTAGCTTCAGGTTTTTGTCACGCTTATTTTGTTATCTTGAACAACAGGGAGCTCCACCTCTACCACTGCTGTCCATCTGTGGATCCTGGTGCTTTAGCAGTCCTGCAGGAACGTCTAGAGGTCCTTCAGATCACCTTCGCTCAAGCATCCCAGATCCCCAACTGGGTCTTCTCCCTCCATGGCCTACATGAGCTCCACCTTTCTGGTCGTTTCAGCTGTGAGGGTAGCGTGGGCCACAGCTGGGCCTTAGGGAGCCTTCGTCAGCTCCGTCACCTCCGTGTTCTGGTGATTCGAGGCCTGCTACAGCGAATCCCTGTGGAGCTGTGTGAGGTATCGGGCAGTTTGGTGAGATTAGAGATCCATAATGAGGACACGAGGCTAGTTGTGCTGACTGGCCTGAAGCGGATGGTCAACCTGACGGAGCTGCAGCTGCAGGCCTGCCAGCTGGAACGTTTGCCCTCTGCCCTGTTAGCTCTCACCAGTCTGCAGATGCTTGATTTACAGCACAACAATTTGAGGACTCTGGAGGAGCTGCTCAGTCTGGCTCACCTGCAACATCTCTCTAGCCTTAAACTTGCCTATAACCGGGTATTGACACTTCCTCACAGCGTTGGCGTCCTTCGAGGCTTAGAGCTCCTGGATCTGTCCAACAACCACCTCCGGAACCTTCCACCTGCTTTATTCACTCTCCGTCGTCTTCGTAGGCTCCTACTGGCTGGAAACCTGCTTGTTGAGCTGCCGCTTACAGTAAAGGAACTGAAGTTGCTCACAGAACTGGACCTTAGTGGTAACAGGTTGGAGAGCCTTCCCTCAGACCTCTTCAGCAGCTGCTTGGAGCTGCGCGTCCTGAATGTGGCTCGTAACTCTCTTGGCTCTTTGCCTGGCGGGATTGCAGCTCTGAGTCACCTGAGCAGGTTGGATTTACGCAGCAACAGTCTGGAGGAGCTTCCTGCTGAGCTTGGCTGCTGTTTAGGGCTGCGTGGAGGGGGTCTTCTGGTTGAAAACTGGTTGCTTCTCTCCTTACCTCCACACATCCGAGACTTCCTGAGCCAGTCTTACTCCAGCAGTGGTTGCTGCTCCGAGGGTCTCTCTGGAACGGACTCGGATAGCTTCCCTCACTGGTCTCCTGCACAATGGTGCTTCTCTTCAGCTCTGGAGTCACAAATATGACGCTGATACCAGATTCTGTTCCAACGCTGGTACTAGTGTCTGCTACTAAGGCTTTCTCATTTGGTGTTTATTTTTGCAAAACTTTATTTTTTGTAACCATGTAATTTTTCTGATTGTTTTCATTTTGTAACCCAGCTAAAGGGAATCTGGTAGATTTCATTATGCTTTAAATACTTTGTTATTGCTGAAACGGGCAGTTTGTGATACAGCAAAATGATTAATAACAACTAACAGGAGATAAATGAAAATATGACTCACACAAAATGCCTGGGGCAATAATTACACCAACGTGATGGGAGCTGTATATCCTGGTTTGGACAAATCTGCAAAAGAGAAGGAAATTAAAATAAACAGCGCCACAGAAAGGTGAGGAAAAGCAGGACAAGATTTAGAAACATTTGTAACTACAATGACAATTCAAAGGCAGTGTGTAGAATATGCAAAGGGAAAATATTGTTTCCAGCAGGTTCTAATATGGTAAATGGCCTGTATTTGTATAGCACCTTCTTAGGGTTCTACAACCCCCCAAGGCGCTTCACAACACAATCAGTTATCCACCCATTCACATGCTGGTGGGGATGAGCTACATTGTAGCTACAGCTGCCCTGGGGTGCACTGACAGAGGTGGGACCTGCTGTACATTGGCGCCACCGGTCCCTCCGACCACCACCAGCAGGCAAGGCGGGTTAAGTGTCTTGCCCAAGGACACAAAGACAGCGACAGACTGAGCGGCACGCGAACCTGCAACCTTCCGATTGCAAGGCGGCCTTTAACTCCTCTGCCACCATCGCCTCAAATAGTTCAAAGTTGATAAATGTTTTACTTACAGAGTTTGTTTTTGTCATTTAAATGTTTTTGTAGCTCTCTGCTTCATGTTGAATAAAATAAGCTATTTAAATAACTAACATTCGATATAATGTGTATTTGTAGATTAGTAATTCAGTTTACACACAATTGTGCATAATTTTGGTGATAAATTCATTTAAGAAACAAAAAATGTGAGATGATATGGTTGGAAGAGGAATAGGGCCAATGAAAAGAATAAAAAGAAAAAAGAGAATTCTGACTTTAAACTCAGAATTCTGACTTTTTTTCCATTCTGAGATTAAAGTCAGAATTTTGAGAAAAAAGTCAGAATTCTCTTTCTTTTCTTTTTTTCATTTCAGTGGCCCTATTTCTCTTCCGTAATGAGCCGTTTGAGAGCCGAAGGAGCCGGTTCATTTTAGTGAGCCGGGTCGTAAGAACCGATTCTCTTAAAAGAGCCGGAGCTCCCGACCAAATCCCGCTTTTTAAAACCGCGGCACTCTTTTTGTCCAATCTCTAGCTGTAGTTGACGTAGATGAACCAATCCACCAATTACATGCGAGGTGGGGGCGGGACTTCCGCTTAGTACGAACCAAGTGAGGCCTTCCCATGCGCTTCTGACCCGGCGGACTTTGAATAACACCGTCTAAAGTAAGATAATTAATTCGGTTAAACTTATCGACTAGTTTTAAAGGTACTGTTTACGCTCTGTGTGTAATAATTTATGGTTCCCCGAATATTTTAGGAAATTAGCCATTTTAGATTAAAAAGTATTGTTATCCTAAAGCGGAGAATTCTATAGCATAGCAACAGTTAGCTTAGCTTGTTCATATTTGTTTCTGTTCTGAAGGGATAGGGCGCTTATGCCAGCATATTATGTATTTCAAGAGGAATATATCGTAATGTCAGTGCAGGAGAGACAGCTGGGTTATTGGTACAGTCGGTGTGCTTGAAGGGGTTAGCTCGCCACGTTAGCAGCAGTTATGCAACAGTGACTGAAGCTAGTCGTTTCCGTGCTACCGGTGAAAGCGTGATCTGATGTGTTTATGATACGCGTGGATCTGTGTGCGTTTGTTTGTGCAGTCTGAACCCTGTGTGATTGTTACACCTCTAGTGACACATTTTCTGTAATAAAACGGTCCAAGCTAGCGCCAAGTGTTTTTGTCCTAGCGGGGCTTGTGGTTAAACAATACAGTTCAATCGATCTGAGTTGAATCTACTTCTAAGTTTACAAACAATCCTGTTCAGTTTTACGTAACTGAATACAACAAACACGCTGCATTTTAAAATGTTACGTGAATAATGTAAGTCTGCAAACGTTTGTGTTGTAGGAAAACACACAATGGCTGAGAATGATGTTGATAATGAGCTCCTGGATTATGAAGAAGATGAAGAGCCCCAGGGAGCCCCCGAGAGTGACGCCCCCGCAGGGAAGAAGGATGTGAAGGGTTCCTATGTGTCCATCCACAGCTCCGGCTTCAGGGATTTTCTCCTCAAACCGGAGCTACTCCGAGCCATCATTGACTGTGGCTTTGAGCATCCATCTGAAGGTGTGTGTGCCCTTAGCTACCACTGTTGGGTCTCTGGAAGGATTCTCTGAATTATTCTCTACTCTTTTAATAAGATTTCACTGTCAGCAGCATGTCCTGATCTTCCTATTTGGTCTCCAGGCTTTAAAACGGTTTAAAGGTTGTTGGCTAGTCAGCAACGAAAGGTTCAGCCTGTAAATATCAGGCCACGGAGAGAGTAAAACACAGTTCTTTTATGAAATGGTTTTACCACATTCACTGAGTGTTTAGTGTTCAGATGAATGGATAATGGCTACAAACAAAATCATGCTTGTTTTTGATCTAATCCTCTGATGAAACTAAGCTCTGATGTGGTATAGGAAGGTGTGTGTGTGTGTGTGTGTGTGTGTGTGTGTGTGTGTGTGTGTGTGTGTGTCCAGCTTTATAGTTGAAAGGACCAACAATCCAAAAATAACCCAAAGCAGTCGACACAGCTGGTGGTACTAGTAAGGTGCTCTTGCTCGTTTCCCACAGTTGTTATTGTTCCTAAGAGCTGTTGCTGATTGTGACCAGATGGTCCCAGACTTGAGACCTGCTGAAGAATTTGACAAGTAAACAATCAGTGTTTAAATCAGATGGTGAGGGGAGTTGTTCAGTGGGCGGTTGGCGTTGGTATTAACAAGCACGTTTCTAATTAGACAGTAAATATCAACATGGATGTATGAATGCTATGTTTTACTTCTATAGTTTGACCTTTAATCAAAGTCAGCGTTCCTGTGAGTCATCAGTAAACTCGACAGCTGGTGCTCCAACAACAGAAAACCGGTGTGTCCAGTGATTTATTTCACAGTGACACACACCCAGGCCGTGAGTGCATGTGAAGGATCTTTGCTCTGCTTGTTTAAAGCTGTTTTGTTACATACGCTGTATGCTGCGGTTTTGTGAATGTGACATTTACTCAGTAGTCAGTGTTTTAAAAATAATTAACAAAACACTACTGTACTAAAGATGGAGGGCTGCTTTGTCCAGCGGCGTGTCTTATTGTGTTCTGGTGAATTCATGGATATGCTGGTACTAATGTTTGATTTTCTTTTTTCCAGTTCAGCATGAATGCATCCCACAGGCGATCCTTGGTATGGACATCCTGTGCCAAGCCAAATCTGGTATGGGCAAGACGGCCGTGTTTGTTCTGGCCACGCTGCAGCAGATTGAACCTGTTGATGGGCAGGTAAGTGTGTGGATGTGTGTGCACATCCTACAGAGCTGTGAAAAGGTAGTCATCTCCCTTTGGAAGTCATTAGTGATAACTAGTAATGAGTCTCACACATCCCTGTGGAGGGATTTCTGTATAGAATAGTTCAGGCACATTGGAAGGTTTTCCAGCATAAATGACCCGTTTAGGGTCAAGGTCAGACATCCTTCAGGATGTTCTGCTAGAGCAGAATTTGTGGTCTCTTCTAGAACTGGATGAACGGGGTAAGGGTTAGCAATAGATGTGAAAGCTGCAGGGTCGGCCAGTAGTTGCAGTTTTATCCCCAGCAGAGGGGATAACGCTTCACCTGTTGCATCAGGTAAGATGCCATTTAAAAGTTTGCATATCTGAGTTGATGCAGAAGCTAATCTAAGGATGCTAACACTTTGTAACAGACGCATATGAAGGAACTTTATCGAGTATATTACGCTGGATTGTGGGTATAAGACTTGTTCTGCACTATTTGTTGTATCAGAGGACCCTCGTGGATGTAAAAACACCATTTTTGTTTGAGCTTTGTGATAAAACAATAGCAATATATTTTCACTGTCGGTGTAGTTTTCTAAAACGCAGTGTTTGTCTCTGTCTTGTCAGTCAGCACCATGTTTCCCCGGTGTCTTTGGGGTCATCGATGGCCAATGTGAGACTCGTCACTTTCTTTTTATTGAATCGTGACCTCTGACCTCCACTCTAACCCAGTTCCTGCGGTGCTTTAGATGTTGTTCTGAGTTCTTTTGTTCTTGGAATTCCTTTAGAACGGAGCATGGTGTGTGAGATTTTTTCGGTGCGCTTCATGTTGTCAGACGGGTTCTTTTGAAGTCATTTCTTTATTATACGGGTCTGACAGTAACCAGGTGTGGGCGTGGCTGGTGGAACTGAACTCTACTGTAAAATAGTGGGATTGATCACAGATTACTGGTCTGTAAAAGTACTTTCACAGCGCTGTAGTCACATCCTGCTATTGACGATTGGTGTTATAACTACCTTATTATTATAATAATTATTATTATTATCATTAATGGAATGATTTGTGTTTTATATGATTTAAATCTTGTGTTAAATGTAAAGGACGTGTCATGATTCCTCCAGCGGTGCGTTGTCATGGAAACCATCGGAACCCAACGTGTCTGACTCTCGTCTCTGTGTCCTCGCTGCAGGTGTGTGTTTTAGTCATGTGTCACACGCGAGAGCTGGCCTTCCAGATCAGCAAAGAGTACGAGCGTTTCTCCAAGTACATGCCCACCGTGAAAGCAGCCGTGTTCTTCGGCGGCCTGGCCATCAAGAAGAATGAGGATGTCCTGAAGAACAACTGCCCTCACATTGTGGTCGGAACGCCGGGTCGGATCCTCGCTCTGATCAACAACAAGACCCTGAATCTGAAACACCTCAAACACTTTGTCGTGGATGAGTGCGACAAGATGCTGGAGCAGCTAGGTGTGTTCTGGTGCTGGCGGGGAGAATTCGGCGAGCCGGAGATCAGAATGTACTCATGTGGGTTTTAATGTCCCTCTGTGTGCTAGACATGAGGCGTGACGTGCAGAACATCTTCAGGATGACTCCTCACGAGAAGCAGGTCATGATGTTCAGTGCGACGCTGAGTAAGGAGATTCGACCAGTTTGCCGCAAATTTATGCAGGATGTAAGTCAACTACCAGCTTTTAATTTCTGCTCACAAAGACAATCAGAAAATCATAGCTCCTGCTTGTTTGAGTTTCAGTTTCTGATATTTTCTTACAGCCGATGGAGGTGTTTGTGGATGACGAGACCAAACTCACACTCCATGGTCTGCAGCAGTATTACTGCAAGCTAAAGGACAGTGAGAAAAACCGCAAGCTCTTTGACCTTCTGGACGTGTTGGAGTTCAATCAGGTACCTCAATAGACATGATGCATGTAATGTTGCCTCAGGCTCGTATTAAAGGCACATTTGGGCCATTTCCAAGTGTTTCTGTGTAAAAGATGCAACTATATCTGTTCCTGAATAACCTCTGTTTAAAGACGATTTTAAAAACCCAAACCCTGTGACGAGGAACTCGGCACAGCTGTCGTATCTCAAGCAGACCAAGCACCGAGTTTCAGCTCCCAGACTTTTCAACATCCTGGATCCCTTCAAACTAGAAGCAGTTATTCTATTTATCCTTCTACAGTAGCTATCAGGCCTCATCCCAATGTTAATGTTGGGCGATATGTAAAACATTTTTTAAGCAATATTTGTCGGGATCAAAAAAATGACGATGGGCAGAGGAGACGTTTAGATGTTCTGTGGGCTTGACACCGCACGGAGCGCTCCTGAAGATGAAATCCAACAATGTCTGTCGATTAAACTCCTCTTCAAGAAGACCGGACAGAGATCCAGTTCCTCTTGTGGACAAAATCCATTTTTGGGTTCTAGGCAATATTTAAAGCACATACTAGATGAGAACACCCCTGTTCTAAATCGTTGAAAATATTAAATGATGGATTTTCACCACTGGAACAGACATTAAAACCATCTGTGTGAGTCTGGTTCTACGTCCTGCCTGAGGGTGGTGGGCTGTCTGTAACTTCTTCTGTTTGGCCTGTAGGTGGTGATCTTTGTCAAGTCAATCCAGCGATGTGCCGCTCTGTCCCAGCTCCTGGTGGAACAGAACTTCCCCGCCATTGCTATCCACAGAGGAATGGCTCAGGAGGAAAGGTGAGACCGTACACACACACACATTGTAGTTGAATCCTCTCATAAACACGTGTTCTGTTGATCTCCAGTTGCTAAGAGTGTTTATCAGAGCATAAGGTCTCATCTGTAAACTCAACACACGATTGCTTTGAAAGCGAGAAGCGCTCCACTAACGCCTCCAGCAGCTGCATCGATAATCCACCCGCTTGCTGCTTGTCTTCTTTCAGACTGTCTCGCTATCAACAATTCAAGGACTTCCAAAGGCGGATCATGGTGGCGACCAACCTCTTTGGCCGAGGGATGGACATTGAGAGAGTGAATATCGTCTTTAACTATGACATGCCCGAGGATTCTGACACCTATTTGCACAGGGTGAGAAGCTCTTAAGAGCAAAGGCTCAGCTGTGTTTACTCCAGTTTCTCCTGCATGGTAACAAAACGTCGGTTTGATGCTTTTGCACCCTTCAGGTTGCCCGTGCTGGTAGGTTCGGGACCAAAGGCCTGGCTGTAACCTTTGTGTCTGACGAGACCGACGCCAAGACTCTGAACGAGGTTCAGGACCGCTTTGAGGTCAACGTGGCCGAGCTGCCGGATGAGATTGACATCTCGTCTTACAGTAAGTCTCAACATGATCACTAATGTCTCCCAGATGTTGTGCTTTAAGACCCAGAACACAGATAGCCGGGTGTCTCACAAAACAAAGCTATTTTTCTCCGGTTTTAGCGGCCAAACTTTGGCTTGTCATCCACACCAAAGTGGAGATGAACAGCACCAAAGTCGATTCTTTCAAAAACTTCAACCAAAGTGAAGATTTGCTAATTCGCCGTTGTCAGCATTTGCTTGTGGACATAAGTAATTGGGATTTTAGGTTATGTAACGTCACTTCCCATAACAAAAAATGCTCTGACATCACATGCGAGACCTATGTTTACGCTTGCTTACTTGTTTTTAGAAGCTCGTAACTGCTCTATGTAGAAGACCACAGGCGAAAGACAGCGGTTATTGCCCGCCACCTAGTTGTTCCAGGTCCGAGGAATGTTTTCTGGCAAAGACGCTGGCGATTTGGGGGATTACTGCCGTCTACAGGCTTGGCATGCCAGTGAATGTGTGCTTCACAATGATGGGATTTCTTATCTATGTAGATTACTTCTATACGTGTGATCTGACAGCTTATGTACTCTAAGTAACGTTTGAGAAGTGCAACAATGTGTTTTTGGCTTTAGTTCATGGCTTTAATCCTGGCAGTGGAGAGGAACAACATTATAAATGATAGCAAACGTGATCTTCATCTTCTTTTTGGTTTAATGGCGGATGGCATAAACAAACCGTGACCTTTCAAGGTCACAGGGATTTTGTGATCTCGCGAGTCCAGTGAGGAGGACGGTGGAGATGCTGCTTCGCAGCTGAGACTCCCCCCAGTGTGAATTGATGCACACGAAGCACGCGAGTAAATCGTCTTGCTAATGTTCTGCACCACTGATGCCTCCGATGTGGACCTGGCGTACGTTTTTTCCCCAGATGGGCGGGGGAGGATATTCGGTTTTACAAAAATCTGGCTACATGTGTACATGGCCTACGTTGGTGTGTTGGAACGATAGTAATCTGTTTAAAGCTCTTAAGCATGAAAGCATGATGAGTGCTGACAGGGACTGGTAGCCCCGACATGTTTAACCCAAGTACACCTGGCTGCGGCTTGTAGCAGGGCACACGTCACACCATACCATATATGGAAATGGCACCATTTCTTTCTGAAACTGAGGGGGGCGCTATTTTTGGTGTCCAACACTTTTGATACTGGCCATGAAACATAACGGTTACAACTAAACTTTCGTAATTTATTGATTTTACTTCGATTCCACATTGTTTTTCAACACAAGACAGTCCTAACATTATTAAACATGTAACTTTACAACCATCGTAGTTCAGTTTTTAGCTTCCAAAAATGGATAAAGGGTAATTCCAACTCATTTTTCAACCCCCTGACCATCTTTGATTCTACCTCATTTCAAAACAACAAATCTTAAACTCATCAAACCTGGACTAAACTGTTCTACATTATTTGATTTGTGAAAGTCTAAAAAAGGCTAGTTTTGGCACCTTTTCTGCGTTTGAACCACATTAGAACTGGTCCAGCTCAGAAACTAAAAGGTCTGTCTGAACTCTTCAAACCTGAACTACATTATTCTGCACTAATAGCAGAATGTGTCTAATTCAGTTTATGGTTTGTGAAAGTTCAATGAAAGTTTTCTTTGGTGCACTTTATTTGATTCTTGTAAATCAAAACAAGAAGGCAATGAAAAACCGTGAAGTTCATTGTAGATCACAAAGGTGCAGGGGAAGTAAAGGTTTGTGCAGAAATCCATATAATTCCAAAGGGTTCACATACTTGCAACTGTATTGTTTCTTAATTCTATTTGAACAATATTTGAAAAATCTTGTGTTGAAAACAGTGCAGAATACAAGTAAAATGACTGAACAGAGACAGTTTAGTTGTAACTAGTTAATGTTTAACCTCCCGCTGTCCTCTTGAGTGACCCTCCAGGACGGGATGGTTGAGCAGAGTTGATGGTTTATCCCTTGGGGTCCACATGGCAGGGGTGAGGTGGTGCTCACTCCTCAAAAATAAAAAGAAACAAACACTACATTTTAGCCAAAACTCTGAACAGAGGACTTGCTTCAGCAGGATTAGTAAAGACACCGAAAGGCAGGCAAAACGTGAAACAGTGCACATGGGGTTGATTGGACCCCACAGGGACGGCAAGGGGCAAAATCTGGACCAAGACCCTGGAAATGCTCACAGGAAAACTCGCCACATCTGGATTAGTGAAGAATCTGGGGAAAAGTCATGAAAAACAAACACCAGGGGTCCATCTGACCCCATTGGGAACGTGAGAGGGTTATCAAAAAAAAAAACCGGTGAGATACCGCAATTGACACAGGAAAAAGCACCCCCTTCAGTTCCAGAAAGCATTAGGTGCATTTCCATTATCGGAACGTCGGGGTAAATTTTTAGGAACTTTTAGAATTTTTAGATCTAGAGCCGCAGCCAGGAAGGACCTTCTCATTTAACCTGCTTGCTGTGCTCAGCTGTTTGTTGTTGAAATCTTCTACGTGTGCCAATAATGTTTCTCTTCTGTGTCCACCCCCACCCTTCAGTCGAGCAGTCCAGATGAGTCCTCCTACCAAACAGAAGCCTCCTTCATCCATCATGTCTTGTGTTTGGAAGTTCTTCACCATTGGTTTTAAAAGTTCTGCACGTTTTTTCACAAAACGTTTATTTTTATTGTCAGGTTATTTGGGGTTAGGGAGGGGGGTATTTGTCTTTTACGAGTTGTTTTTGCCTAATTAAAACTTTTTATAAAACACTTCATCTCTGTGGTTCTATGAGAGTGGCGTCTACTGTTTCATTTATAACTAGCTTATTTTGTTTTTAAAGATGGATTTCTGTCGTTCGTTAGAATGTTTGTTTTCTGATGGACATGAATTCGTCAAATGGTGACATTTGAGCAAAAAGGCTGATTTTGCTTTTTTGTTTAAAATTTGAAAAAACTAAATTTACTCACTGGGTTTAGTGGTGAAAACAACAAATGGCATTGATGCTTTACAAAACTGTGATTCTTTTGTAATGTTTGGTATTTGGTGTGCATATTTGAGAATAAATCACTAAACAGTCCAAATGAAACAGTGATGCTTTACCCAAGGTTGAGGCGCTGGAGAAGGATTTTCTCATTGGTCCGACTCCCATCATCACCACAGAATCCTGGTGAAAACCAGTGAGACACTGGATGGTAATAAATCTGGTGATATTGTAGTTTATTCCTCAGTGAATGGTTGTCGTGCTCAGAGATGAAGGTGGTCCAACCGTGTACATCAGCTCAAAAGGTCAACATTTTCATACGAATACGTGGAGTCTCTCATACACAGAAACTAGCTTTTAGCTCAATGGTTGTGAAACGGCGTTTTGTGTTTGCTAACGTTAGTTAGGTGTGGTGGCCATGATGAAATGGATCCACTCCAAACCTTAAATCCGTTGTAGATGACCCAAAGATTTACTTCTAATCCAAACAAACCATCATTAAAGGAAATGAAGGCCTTATATATGAACTGGTTTATTTTATTTTCTCTGGTGAGAAACAAAAATAATTTTTTGATATTCTAATATTTGCAGAGGTGTTTTTCTGCTATCTAACCCTAAATTTGATGCTGGGAAACAGTTTTAATTTGCAAAATGTTGAACACAGTCAGGGTGAAAATCTCTTTATTCAAAAACAACAGAAATGAACTGAATCCACCTGAAAAAACCAGCCGTACGTTTGTTAACCAGCTGTGAAAACAGGCGAGAAGCTTAAATCTTACTCAGATATTTAGTTAGAATACAGGTAATCTCTAACGCTATGAGTCGTACCATCATGCTTTCAAAAGGACACCTGCTCATAAAGGCTCTGAACTGTTCCTGGTTCAGTGTTTAAACGCAGACGAGCTTTTATACAGTAGAAATAATCTGTACATAGCTGCTCCAAGGGAACAAAACCACATCATCGACACGGGAAACATCTAAAGCTTTGTTGGCACGTAACAAAGGTTCGGAGATGAGCTGCAACACCTGAATAGCGTTTCTTTCCATTTAAAAACATCAGGTTATTTAGAAAGGACCTGAAGGAGACGGTCAGATCTAGAGTATAAGGTGCACTATAGAGGTTGTGATTGGGTTGGATATTTTGCTGCTGTTACAGATTTCCTGTTTCCACCTGTTTTATTGTCATATTTAACGGTTTCAGATCAGAAACAGGTTTTGGGACCAATCAAAGATACCCGTGTGAAAAAGTAACGATGCCCGACCATTTCTGACAGGTTCACCAGCAGCAACCGTAATTAGTCGATTGCGATAACTGCTGATGAATCGTCTCCGTGGAGGAATTTTGGCCCACTCTTCTCTATTAGAGGGTTTTCCAGCAGGAATGGCCTGTTTAAGGTCACCGGTCAGATGTTCCTGGATAAAGCAGGTGGTCCAGGTCCTACACTACCACCACCATGTCTGACTGTTCTAGGGTTAATTCAAGCTTTAACATGAGGCTTCTAACTTATAAACATCGGTTTGGATAGATTTGTTCAATTATTAAATAAAACTGCATTTTGGTTGTTTTTTTGCGTTACCCTTGTCTGATACTGACATTTTGTTGCTGATCTGAAACATTTACAGGTGAAACTAGAAAAATCAGGTGCAAAAGTTTTTGTCAGTAATTCAACTTAAAAAACTAATTTATGAGATACACCACAATACAAAAAATGATTTCTAAGTTTTAAAAAAGTCTCTTTAGACATTTTATCGTATTTTTAATCTAAAAAGAAAATAAATTCTCTAGAAAAATAGCATTAATTTAAAAAAGGTAAATATTCCTAAATATGATCTAAATGCCAAAAATCTTAAAACTAGCAAAAGAATCTAACTTTAGGATTATTAGCTAGTTTTAAGATTTCTAGCCATGCAACTTTGGTTTATCCCATTGGTAGATTTTTTTACTCAAAAGAAGAAAATCTGGATCATATTTTCAAACATTTACCTTATTTTAAGTAATGCTATCTTTCTAGAAAAGTATTTTTTTTCTTTTTAGACTAAAAATAAACATTTATAAAGAATTAGGCTTTTTTACTTTCTTAGAAATACATTTTTGCAGTGTAGACTCATTCCATGCAAATCCAGATGTTTCAGCCTTTATTTGTTATAATTGTGATGATTCTGTCTTACAACTGATGAAAACCCCTCATTCAACATCTCTGACAATTAGAATATTGTGAAAAGGTCCAATATTCTAGACTCAGTGTCACACTCTAATCAGCTGATGAATCCAGAACACCTGCAAAGGGTTCCTGAGCCTTTAGATGGTCTCTCAGTCTGAGCTGGATTACTGACATAAATGGACTTTTGCACCAGATTCTAGTTTTTCCTGTTTCACCTGTAAGTGACAAAAAGCAAAAGCAGCAGATTTCAATAACAGGAGCAAATACTTCTCTGCAGCATCGCAGGTAGGTAAAAATAAAAGATTTGTTACTTTAGTTGGAACAGAAACGCATGTCAGCACTTTTCAGAAACAGACACCTCTTTGACGTGAAAAGACACGAGTTCTTGTTTTGTTTCAGAGCAGCTCAATTACAGGCCAGATTAGGCTGTAAAGCGGTTCCACCCACAAGTCACAAATTACATGTTTACCTCATCGCACACAGTTTTCAGATTTTATTTTTATAGCAAACCCAAGAGGGGCTGATTTGCTGTCGCTGCTTCTCAGAGATTGTAATTTGCACCGAATTAGGTGGTCGACTCGTTGACGCCAGGATCAGGCGTCGCTGTTCTGCTGCTGCTCTCCGAAACGTCTTGCTGAAGTGAGGCAGGAGATGAGTCCAGCTGTATAAACACGATCCCTCTGAATTTAAACAAATCCTCCGTTTTTCCCCACTTCATCATCTACCATTGGGTACCTGGAGTCCCAGTGGGGGTTGTCCCCTTCTTCTCATCAGTTCTCCGATGGATTTGTCCATCTCAGATCCTCCAAACAGCAGCACCCCCTCATCCTAGTAGCAAGCCACCGGGTCAGTCTCAACAATAAATATCAGTGAATAAATACCATAAAAGTTCAGCCAGCCTCCTGCCGTCGCCGTGCCAGTCCACGCTCTTCTTCGACATTCGTTCTACGCTTTCAGCTGGTTTATATGAAACCGGTTTTCTATCAGCTAGTAGCACCTACCCCTCAGCAAGTGTTGATGTTCACAGAATAACAAGCAGAATACAAGAACAGGTCCTCCTGGTGGCGGGTTTCCCCTCTCGCTCCGTCGTTCCCAGCAGAAGTCCCATTGTCTGGGAAGATTGGGAGCGTGGTGGAAAACACTAAGAGTTTGAAGTCTGGTCAAGCCGAAAGGCAGCTTGTAATCTACTCTAAAGCTTATTGGAAGTTTGCTCGTGTGGTTTCATTTTTCTTCTCTGATTCCTTCTCAGAAAAGATGTTCGATGTGCGAACGCTGCTTGCTTCTACTTGTACGTACACTAGCCAGCTACTCTAAAATAGGCAGTGCTTTTATGTTTTTATGGAGGAATGTAGGTGGGGCGCAGGGGGAGGGGGGCACCACTAGTCCTTGAACTTGTGCGTGTCTCCATAGAGCCACCTCTGTGGCGGCATGGCGGCCTCGTTGAGATGGTTGCACTCACTGCTGCACTTGCAGGACTGGATGAACATCACAGACCTGCTGAAGAGCTCCCCATCGGGGCAGACAAAGGTCACGCTGGCCGTGCGGGTGCGCCGGGGGGAGCAGCACCGGCCATCCCTGCAGACGCCGCAGTAGTTGGGTCGGTACAGGCGGGTGCTCCTGCAGCCGGCGTAGGACAAACGGTGCGGCTCCGGGGCCTTGTGGGTGCGAGAGCACTTCCTTCCTTTCTGTAGACGCAGAGATGGGAAAAAGTTAGGAAAAACTGTGAAATGAGTCAGAAATACTAAAAGTTTACAGATTTATTTAATTAATGCAAAGCGGTACAAACATGGATCCTATTTACTATCAATAATTAGGATGTGAGATCCCTCAGTTACTCATTATAAATAAACAAACATTAAAGCTAAGGCTAACTAGCCTAGAACTCTAGACAAACCGTAGCTGTAGCAAAATGATGCTCTGCAGGTCTTATAAATGACATCTATAGGATGGCTCGTCAGGCTACAGGAATAAAAACCACAACACCAGAACAGCCGAGAGGTTCTCTGAGCTGTTAAAGTTTAACCGGAGAGGCTAAACACACAACGAAATGATTAAAACAAATATTAGCCTAACCCCATTAGCTGTGACGCTACACACAAAAACCAGCTCATCATCAGACGTAATTCAAAAGTACATTTCAACCCCTTTAAGTGTTTGTTGTGTTGTGCTTTTCCCCCGACTAGATAGATTTTTGAACAGCCTCTGTTCAGAGGAATAAGACTGATGAGCTAACGGGTAGTCTGAAAGCAGCCCCGATCTCCCAAATCTCAGAGCTGTTTATGCAATCATTATTAAATGGCCTGTATTTGATATAGCACCTTCCAGAGTCCTAGAACCCCCCCAGGCACTTTACAAAACATTCAGTCATTCACCCATTCACGCCCTGGTGATGACGAGCTACATCGTAGATACAGCTGCCCTAGGGCGCACTGACGGAGGCGAGGCTGCCATACACTGGCACCACTGGTCCCTCCGACCAACACCAGCAGGCAACGTGGGTTAAGTGTCTTGCCCAAGAACACGACGACAGCAACAGACTGAGCGAGGAGCGAACCTGCAACCTTCCGACTGCGGGGCGGGCACTTAACTTAGTTAACAGCAGATGGTGCAAAGTCTGGCAGGAATCTTAAACTTTGTGCAGAAATACCTCTGAGATGCTAAACTCATGGTTGTGAATGGTTCATAAATGTCTCTGAATCAAACCGCTGACATATTTAAGAGCTTTGAGCCCCTTTAGGACAGCAGAAATACACTCTGGACAGGAATATGTTTAGGAAAGCTATTTTTAGCCTGTCAGTACCATCTTAAGAAGCCAAATACAAACTGGATTGCTGCTGTTTTAAAACGGCTCAAATCTAAATTTCATAACAGTTCATAGATTTTTACAGCCATGCAATCAGAGCATGATCATTTCAGGAAATAGAAGTATTACGCTGCTGGATTTGACCTCTGGATGATTTGGATGTGCAACATTTTGCTGATGATGATATGGTTTATTTTATGGCCTTTTTATTTTTTTATGCATTTGGGAATAGTGGGACCTCAAAAACATAAACAAACTGTTCAAAAATAACAAAATTAACATTTTATTCCTTCAAATCAAATAAATACAAACACAATTCAAGAGTTTACCAATAAACCATGAGAACACAAAGGCACACTTGGCAGTTTGGGCTTGTTTTTAGCACCCCCTAGTGTCCGTTAGTGAAAGCAAAAGTGAAACTTCATCTTTATAACACCTTAATCTAACTGCTGAAACGTCTCCTCAGCCTTCGTTAGTGTCTACAGGAGCGGTTCATCACTAAATCAAACAAATCAGCTGTGTTCATGATCTAAAACATGCTGGAAGCAGACTGCAGCACCAGGCATGTCAGCTCCACTTTACTAAGTCCAACAGGGACCAGACCGGCACTCTGAAGTTGCAAGTGTGGTATTCTGGCCACAGAGGGCGGTGGGGGTCTGAGTGACATTTCATTAACCCTGTAAAGGGTCATTTTAGCACATATTGGCTCAAGAAAATTGTATTAAAATATCAAAAAGTTACACAGTATGGCTTTAACTATTATGGTGCTAGAAGCTAATGTCCCCTTTGGAAGACACAGGGTCCCAGGGGTTTAAGAAGGCAGAAAATACTTTGGTCCTCACTGTACATGTACTAGCTGTTAGCTCATCCATCCAAAAGGTGTAAACTGCTCAGGACGCCACCTACAACAAGTAAGACAGTGACTACTTTTACACAGAAAGACATTTGAAAATGGCCACGGTATCCGTGAGCTAACAACAGACACAAACTAAACTAAACAGAGCAGGACAACAGATGAGGAGCAGCGTGTCAGTGACGGCACACATCAGCACCCACTTCTACCAGTGGGAGAGCTCGCTAAAAACAGGTGCGGAACCGCTCACCAGCGGCTCACGCTGGGAGACAGAATGTTTATGAGTGTTGTGTTTGAAATGTGAGAGGGCAACAGAGAGAGTGAAATGTGCACTCTTTAACTTATGAGTGTGCAGCTGTCCCCCCCACCCCCTCACCCCATTTCAGTGAAGCATTTTCAAATGACGGGGCTGTGATTTTTCTTTCACACCTCTGAAAAGCTGAGACTCCTGCCTGTATGAACTCAATCAGTTTTCTATTCAGAACCTCAAGCTCGGTGATTGGAGGTTATTTCAGCTCACAACGACGTGAAGGACCACGGGAGGTTTGGAAAGCTGGAAAAAAAGCAGAAAACGTCTGTGAAGATTTCCGTTCCCTCTCTTTTTCAGAGATGCTCAAGTGTTGAGGGCCGATGCAGATTTATGATTTTTGGGCTGCTCTGACCTGCTGATCCCAAATTAGGTTGATTCCAAATGATCTAAACTGTTATCAACAGATTAGATCAACACTTTTTTCTGAATTATGGAGAATTAGGACTCTGAAAGAAAGACCTCCATGGAGAAGGTCCATTTATGAGCGCTTTAATTAGAGCTTAATGGTGAGTTTACAAACCAGGAAAGAACTTGGTAATGGTGCGTTCACGGACTGAAACAAAAAAAATACAAACTGATTTTTGAGTTTCAGACGGGCCAATCACAGGTAATGCTGATCATGCAGAGGATTGGCCAATTCCAATCACCAGTTGATCTTCTTAGTGTTTTGTTCAAGAAGTAGTTAGACACCATACATGGAAAATGGCCTGGATTTTATATAGTGCCTTCCAGAATTCTATAACCCCCCAAGGCACTTTACAACACAACCAGTCATTCCCACAGCTGCTTCGGGGCGCACGGACGGAAGCAAGGCTGCAAAACGCCAGCGCCTCCGGTTACGAGACCATTGCCCAAACATCATGGTGAGTTTTTAGATCATCTACTGGAGAACCATCCTTCTATTGGACAAAGCTAGTTCAGCTTGCCTTTGAAGCTAACTCATGTAGCCTTTTTGACAGGTATAAAAGTGGAATAATGTAAAGTTTTAATTAAAATCTGCTTTTCTTTCCAATAACTGGAAGCTGCACAAAGATGGTCTAGTTCCCAACACTTCGTATTAATGAGGATTTACCCGCTTACGCTCATTTATCCAAAGCAACTTACAACTGAGGATGCAATGCAATCAGTAACCCTAAAATGCTAGCATGCACCTGACTGGGGCTCAAACTACACAGAAATGAGAGCATATACCGTAAAGATCCAAACACACGCCTCACCTTAACGGGGATTGACATAGAGCTGCAGGGCCTAATGTTGCACAGACGCGTCTCCTTGACCAGCTTACATCGAGCATTGTTGTTGGTGACACGTGAAGAAACGCCCATCCCACAGCTCCGGGAACACTCGGACCAGGAAGTGGTCTGAACAGCACACCGATCTTCAAACTTGCTCCAGGCTAGAAGAGATAAGCGAGGGGACACCTGAGGAAGATTCATGGTTGATATGGCAAATTATGGAGTGTAAAGGCAAAGGGGAGCAGGATCAGAAGTTACAGTGGCGATAGATTTTTACACCCGAGGTAGGAGGTAAGGCAGACATACGGTGATGGAAGGCACACTAGACTTATTCACTAAACAGGCAACACTGAGAAGGTGATTACAGAGAGGGGAAAGCTGCATGACAGAGGTATGTGCTGTGTGAGAGGGAGAGAGAGCTCCTCTGGTGTGCAAGGAGCCAGTGGAAAACAAACCTCACATAAACGTCAACACACCCGCACAGATGCAGGACAAGGCCCGCTCTGAGGCCGAGTCAAGGGGACAAAACGGCTAAAACATAACACGATGCTCAACTTGTCTAGAGGGAACAGATGAGAGAACAGCGTACGCTCTTACCTATCAGGTGTTTGTTTCCGTGGGCCTGGTCCCATTTGCGCTCCACCTCCAACAGCTCGTTGCCCATAGCGCCCTTCTCCTTTTTGGGTTTGTAAGGGTACAGCTTGCGGTGAGGTTTTGGATAAGGCTTCGAGTAGGGATACGCCGGGTAGGGCAGGAATAGGTAAGGTGGGGGCCGGCTGTGTGCTGGAGGCACAACAGTGGTTCCCTTATGGCAGTCGATGCTGAGGCAGCACTGGCCTGGCACTTTTACTAACTGTGGGGCAGGACAGGAAGGGGAAGCCAGGGGCACATGGCTGGGGCAAAGGGGCACACACCCAACCGCTCCATCGATGCAGGTACACTGGTGCTTGCAGCCAGCACGGAAGTTCTCACCATTCTGATAAATGCGACCGTTGTATTCACAGGAGCGGCCCTCTGCTTTGGCTGCAACAAGGAAAGAGGACAGACAAGTGGGTCAAAATACTTTTTACAAAGATCATTTTTGGACATTATACATTTAAAAACCTAATTACAGGTACAAGCTTGGATTTTATTGCATTTGTAAAGAGGGTTTGTGGTGTTTTGGGTCTATAAAACATCAGCAACACACTCGTTGCTAAGGGAAGAAAACAGAACAAGAACCAAGAAACCAGATCTACTCAATCTCTTCTGACGTCTTGTCTGTGTCTTTCATATCAACACAAACCTTTCATAACCCAAACCTGGTCAGTGGCTCTACATGTTTATGGTATGGAATACTGAAAGATGTTTTGTGTCCATGTCTGCCATAGTTTGTGTTTTAAATCTCAACTCATATTTTAAGGAAGAGAAAGCCCTAAGAAGACTGCTTACTCTTATTTTATTGACTCGTTCTTGACCTACACGTTCATGGGACGGTGTCACATGTCAAAGTACCCTCAAGGAACCCCAATGTAGCCCCCGGATCTACAAATCAGGTGCGTGTGTGCAACTGAGCTGTCCAACTCTTAATGTGCCCAGGAAGCCCTGCCAAACTCTGGTTGCCCCGTGCTATTAATTCCAGCAGAATGGGGTGTCTCCCTCCTGGCTCCGAACGTCAAAGTGAAGATGTTCTGAATGTCGAGCCGTGTTCACTACGGAGTGACGTGGCGGGATCCCTGCCCCCCATATCCTTTGAGTGGTCAACAAGACTAAAAAAAAGTTAATTTTCTGTTTCTGGAGAGCGATACACACTTATCCAGACAGAAAGTAAAGATTGTACATCCCAAATAGTTGCTGAGTGTTTTTGTCTACACCAGGAGGCCCTTTGGCCATAGCTTGATGATGTTTGTTGTTATCCATTCTGTCCCACAGAACCAATCTTCTCTGACCTGTAAGGAATGTCCTCTTTATGGTCCTAACCTTTCCCTCTAACATCATCATCGTTTTTAGAATACCTCGCTAGATCCTCCATCTTAAACTAAGGAGAAGCAGCTACCTTGTACACCTGCATTTTGGGAAAAATAGAGCAGACTGAACATTGTTATTGGTTGTTCTTGAGCAAGGAGGGAAGGAAACTCAGCGGGAATGGTTCTTAAAAACGTAAGGCAATATTCAATGTGAGGAAAGTGTATGTTATGAACGTTAAAGCATGCATAAATGTGTGTATGTATGTATATAACATGAGTTTTTGCAGGTTGACAAGAGACATCTTCATCAAATTTACATGAGAGGGACTTGTTTGTAACATCCGTCTTTTTTACTTCCTCAGAGGGACTCCCCACACAACACCCTAGATACCCCTCCAGTAAATCCACATATATATAAATAACACCGTGTGTGTGTGTATGTGTGCGTGCATGGGTGCACTTGTGTGTTTCATGGGGCTGTTTGTGTACACACTGGAGTACTTATATAAATCCTACAGTTGGCCAGGTTTCACTCACAGCTCATGAAGGTGCTCTGTTTTGGAAACGTGGCACAGTCTTCAAACCTCGAGCCCCTATCAAAGAGAGACCCCAGCCGGAGGCCAGATTCCCCACCCTGAAGTTACACATTGCCTCACTCAACCTCGAGCGGTGCCCAATCTAAAGCAAAAAGACTCCGCCCTACTGCCACCTAGGTGGTACGTACCCCTGCAGATGCCATGGGTGCGGCCCACGTCGTTGCCGTAGTTGCACTCTAGTCCTTTATGGTGGTCACATGGCTGTCCCTCGTAGCAGTCTTCGTTGAGTTGTGCGGCACACACCTTGCAGCAGCCGCAGCCATCGGGGACAGAACTTATACCAGGGGGGCAGGATGGGGGCAATGCCGGGCAGTCGCACACCACTGGACAGTCGGCAATCACCTGCAGGAGGAGGGTGCATCGAATTTTACAAAAGCATTTGCAAGCCAACGTACTACAGAAAGGAGAAGTCACACTGGACCCCAACGGGACAAAAGCCTGACTCATGTTACCCAGATCACAGAAATTCCTGAGAGTGTGTGTGGCTTCAACACCGCCTGAATAGTCAGCACTGTCGCGAGCCCCACAGGGGTATCTGTAACCCTCTGTCGCCTTCCACTTGGCATTTACCCGGCCTGCAGGGATGAAAGGGATGTTCTCCGACCCCTCTCCCCCACCTCCCCGTTCCTTCCTCTTTTGTGTCTAACCCCATCTGTGTCCGTGCACAAAAACACGAGCACAAGCCACCCAAACAGCTCCCAGTTGGTCCTGAGATCACAGGAAGCTGTCAGCCTGATGGTCTACAGTCAGATATCGGCTCTGCAGACCACCGGTGCTGGTTTCACTCGGAGCTGGAGCTCCTAAATGAGTTTCAGATGAAAATAAGAAATTCAGCGAAGACGATCAAAAAACTTTTACAATCTCCAAAAGATCAACCGATGAAAAACTACAGAATATTTGTCAAGTTATTTATAATTTGCAGCAAGCTCATATTGGTCTGATGAGTATTTTTATCACCGTTGGTATTACCGTTGGATAATATTACTGTAGCGTAATTATAGAGCTACAGTAGGATAGAAGCCAGTGTAGTTTAGCTTTAAACCCAATAAACTCTCACACAAACCTATTAAAGGCAGAAAACTGCCCCAAACAAGCTGCACCGGGGTATTTTTGGTGTTTTATTAGATCATTCAGATTTAGAAACATGTCTAAACTGTGGGAAATTTGTTTGGCACAAATCTGGAGTGAGTGAATCTTTGACTGCTTTGTCACTAATGCATAAGCAGTTTACACACAAATTAAAGGCTGACCTCGTAAAATATGTTGCAGATGTAGATTTTAACGCATTACTATTGAATACATCTTATTGATTTTTGTCACTTATAAATTTGTTTGTGATTATTTTGGTTTTGCACGAGTAAATTATTGAAAATAGAAGAGTTAAGTCATTAAATACGGCAAAAACTGTTTTTATAACAGATGTGGAGGTCTTTAGGTGATCCAGGAGCCCAGCGGAGGGGAAGCTGAAGACCTGAACAGTCAGAACAGCTTTTATTGGATAAGTCCGGTTTCTACTGGGATGTCTGGAAGCTGTGAGCATGTTTGAATCATGTCATATGGAGAAAAACACTCACCAGCCCGGCTGTCGCCACTCCCAGGACGGTAAACATTACCAGTATCCCCATGCTGCTGTCAGCTGACTCACATGGGAGGTGGAGAAATGTCAAAAATCACAAACATAAAAAACAAAAACAACAATCTTCAGAAGCTTTTATCCACAAAACTGAGTCCAGCCTCAAAATATTCTCATGTGTCCTCCATTAGTGGTGCGTTTTCACAGCTCTGCGCGCGCGAGACTTGTTTTTATATCAAGCTCGTGCCTTTTCTGGAAGACACGCCCACTCGGAACTCCTTCAACCAATCAGGGCTCACCCGAGGGGGAAAAAGGAGGAAGGTGGGGTCTGAGGGCGTTCACACCAAAAAGCTGAAGTTTGGGGGGTGGGCGTGGCCAAACATGAATGCAGTCATTCATAAAACATCAGAATTACTACATTTCAAAGCGGACCTGGCTTCAGGGTGTTTATTTATTCATGTATGAACGAAAATAATATTTTTGATGCTTTAGAGCAGTTTTCAAAGGCATTCCTCTGTTCAGAGTCAGCTGCTGGCTCATACTACTGTAAGACTGGAGGGAAAACAGGAAGGAGTTTCTCTTCCCCAGGTATTCAAAAATAAAAAAACAGAATAAATCTCTATTCTGTCTGTAATCAGTAGAACACGCACACACACACACACCATCAATCTGTGTGTTCAAAACATCACAATAACCTCTTCATTATTGCCATAATCACACACAGCATATGCTCTGCTGCAGCCTGTCAGTACAGGACTTTTAAATAGTTGTTTATGTTGGCTGAGTGATTAAACAGACGGACGTTTGCAGTCATTTGTGCCGACAGGGAACGTGTTATCCCTTCTGATCCTCCAAAAATATACCCGTGCACTTACAAATGGGCCACATGTGTTTACATTGTATGGACACGTGTACTACTGGCGGATGTAGTAGCATGCATCAATGAGACTGCAGATTAGATGAAATCTGTTCATTAGATATGGGGGGAAAAATTGTAATTTTTAGATGAACTCTGTAGCCTTTTTGTGTAAAGAGAAGTTTGCTCAGGTATTTTTAAATGATAGAATCTATAGTTTGTTTTTTAAACATTAAAAAAAGAATACACTTTTTTATTTAAAGGGATACTATGCAGGTTTTGGCTTGCATTTAGCACCCCCTAGTGTTCAGTTAGTGAAACCAAAAGTGAAACTTATCTCCTCGCTGTGCGTTCGTCTTTTTAGCACCTTAATCTAACTGCTGAAATGTCTCCTCAGCCTTCATTCGTGTCTACAGGAGCGGTTCATGATCTAAAACATGCAGGGAAGCTGGAAGCAGACTGCAGCACCAGGCATGTCAGCTCCACTTTACTAAGTCCAACAGGGACCGGACCGCCACTCTGAAGTTGCAAGTGGGGTATTCTGGCCACAGAGGGTGGTGGGGGTCTGAGTGACATTTCGTTAACCCTGTAAAGGGTCGTTTTAGCACAAACTGGCTCAAGAACATGATTTATAAATATGAAAAATTTGCATAGTATGGCTTTAAATGTTTACTAGATCTTATTACTCTGTCAGCTTTTTCCTTCAAAAGTCAACACAGCGACTCATTTATAATATTTCTAAATTCCATCTATCTAATTGTATAACAATAATCTAAACTAGAAAATTCCTGAAGAAATTTTGAAAGGGGCGTGCCTGCTGGCACAAGATAGTAGCCATGTGTTATAGATATTGGGGTGATGTTGATTGAACACCCCAAAACCATGATATTGGGGTGATCACCCAAACATCATGATATATCACACTTCCCACAGTTGAGCCTGTCGTTTATGGGGGTGTACACTGCCGTTCAAGCTGCAAAAAGAAAGAAAGAAGTAGTGCCGCTAGCCCCGTGCCCTTTGATGACGTCATAATTAATGAAATAAATAATTGATTAATTAGCAGGCCAGTTAAACAAGTATTTTTTACTATGTTTTTTGCTAATTACGTTGCCATGGTAAATTGAAACGCTTAGAAAAGTAATAGCACACCTCCCACTGCCGAGCTGCTTGTTTTGATGTATAAATTGTGGGGGTGCATGCTGCTGTTGGAGCTGCATTAACATCCGTGGAAGAATAATAATAAAGAGAACAATTCCTTCGGTGAAGAATAGTATTAGCAAACACAACAATTATGATAAACATAAAGGGTGCAGCTCCATCATTTCTCAACATCTTGAATACATGAAAGTTGGTGGTTCAATTCCTCTAAGTAATGGCTGGCCTTCACCTGAGGAAAGATCTAATCCAGTTACGGTCTAGCAGGATTATCATGATAGATTCCCTTTAGCTCAAATTTTCAATTCAATTCAGTTTATTTCTATAGCGCCAAATCACGACAAGAGTCGTCTCAAGGCACTTCACAAAGTAAACATTCCAATACAGTTCAGTTCATTAAGCCAATCAGTAAAAAAGTTTCCTATATAAGGAACCCAACAGATTGCATCAAGACACTGACTGTGTGTTGATACAATCCTCATACTAAGCAAGCATGTAGCGACAGTGGGAAGGAAATCTCCCTTTTAACAGGAAGAAACCTCCAGAGGATCCTGGCTCAGTATGAGCAGCCATCCGCTACAACTCACTGGGGATTGAGAAGACAGAGCAGGCACACGCACACCCCACACCCACACACACACACACCCACACACACACACACCCACACACCATATATATCAAGTAGTGTTTCTATGGCTACACTGTGATTTCTTAGTAGAAGTCCTATTTAGTAAGAGAACCTTTATTGTCTTTATCTGAGTGAATCTATAATTAATTCAATAGGTGAACTAATAGTAGCACATGTAACATTCTATGTTAAAGAAAGTGAGATATAATATCAGGAGAGGGAGAATGTTCAGTGGTTGGCAGCAGTGTGCCAGCCGATGGCCCCCTCCATGAGGCCACCACAGCTCAGCAGAACGCCAGTGTAGCTTCTTCTGGGGAGAAAAACACTTAGAGAGAAAATAAAGTTAACAGCTGAAATAACAGGAAATAATGCAATTAGAGAGTGGTGGTAGAAGAGAGTAGCAGAGTGTGGAAAGTGGTCAGTATGTCCTCCAGCAGTCTAAGCCTATAGCAGCATAACTACAGAGATAACTCAGGATAACCTAGCCTTTTAGATGGAGGCATGTGGGAGGCAGGGCCAGGGAGAAAAGTCTTTAACGACTGTAGTCCCTGCTGTACACTCCACCTCCCTCTGCTCCCCACTCGTCTAAACCTGGGCTAACATCAGAATTTAACCATAAGCCCTATCAAATAGAAAAGTTTTGAGCCTAGTCTTAAAAGTAGACAAGGTGTCTGCCTCACGGACTAAAGCTGGCAGCTGGTTCCACAGGAGAGGAGCCTGATAGCTAAAGGATCTGCCTCCCATCCTACTTTTAGATATTCTAGGAACCACCAGTAAACCTGCAGTCTGAGAGCGAAGTGCTCTGTTAGGAACATATGGAACAATCAGATCACTGATGTATGATGGAGCTTGATTATTAAGAGCTTTATATGTGAGAAGGAGGATCTTAAAATCTATTCTGAATTTAACAGGCAGCCAATGTAGGGAAGCTAAAACAGGAGAGATGTGGTCTCTCTTTTTAATTCTCATCAGAACTCTAGCTGCAGCATTTTGGACCAGCTGAAGACTTTTGACTACATTCTGTGGACCTCCTGATAGTAATGAATTGCAGTAATCCAACCTTGAGGTAATAAATGCATGAACCAGTTTTTCAGCATCACTCCTGGAAAGGATGCTTCTAATCTTAGCAATATTCCGAAGGTGGAAAAAGGAAATCCTACAAACCTGTTTAACGTGGGATTTGAATGACAGGTCCTGGTCAAAAATTACACCGAGGTTCTTTACTTTGTTCTCGGAGGCTAATTTAATACCGTTTAGATCAGGTGACTGACTAAGCAGTTTCCTTTTCTGAGGTTCTGATCCAAAGATGATAACTTCAGTCTTGTCTGGTTTTTACAGCAGAAAGTTTAGAGTCATCCAGATTTTTATGTCTTCAAGACAAGCCTGTAGTCTACCTAACTGATTAGGTTCATCAGGGTTTATGGATAAATATAACTGAGTATCATCAGCATAACAGTGGAGGTTTATCCCATGTTATCTAATGATTTTACCAATTGGAAGCATATATATAGTGAAAAGAATTGGTCCAAGTACTGAACCCTGTGGTACTCCACAAGTAACTGTAGAGTATGAAGAAGATTTCTCATGTACATGAACAAACTGAAATCTGTTAGATAAATAAGATTTAAACCAGCCTAGCGCTGTTCCTTTGATCCCTACAACATGTTCAAGCCTTTCTAAGAGAATATTGTGATCGACTGTGTCAAAAGCAGAAGAAATTTTGATCGTCTGTAAACCGAAGCAGATTCTCATTCTGATTGAGAGCTGAAAATGTTTCATCGTTCAAAATGTTAGTAGATTTGCATTTCAGTTTGGTTGTGCTGAGTGTGTTACCATGTAAAAGGTTTAAAGAAAATCCTGCTACAGTTGAAATAAAAACAAAACACCATCTCCAGTGTTCAATTAGACCAAAACCTCCCAGATTAAACATCCAAACACCTCCAAATCCCTCCTTCCACGACACACTGCAGACAAGAAATGGACGCTCTGTTTGAGCTGTCAGTGCCCTTCTTTGTTTTTCCTATACCAACTCAGTTGAGGCCGTGTTTGTACTCAACAGTATACACTTTCAAATAAAGTGTTGATGTTGCTGATTCAGAGGAATGACGACTTGTCTGGGGTGTCACGTTTTGGCCCGTAGACTTGACACGCTTATTTAGGGTGGAGGGTTTTATTTAAGTTGTGTGTTTAATGACATCTAGTGGTAGAGTTGCAGTTTGCAACAAACATAATTCCCTCATCTTACGGCTTTCTGAGAGCCACCATCCTGCAACATTTAGAGGTTTTAATTTATTATTTAATTTTAATCAGTGGGTGATTAACGGGTTTCTGAACAATTTGTAAATACATGGTCTGTCCACGGCCCGTAGACAGAGCTCAGTCGTGGGACGGAATCTACAGTCAAACTGTCTCTGCACGCAATTGGACTGAGCTAGGACCAACCAGAGCAACGAACAATGGGACATAGTCATCGCTACAGGAATCAGTTAATAGGGCAGTTCACCATACACCGTCATTTTTAAAAATGACTTAAGTACCTCTGTCTGCTCATGTCTCAACGAAAGGCCCAAAGATGACACCAAAGCCATTTCAAACGAGCGCTGTTCCTGAGTCGATGCCATCGTTGTAGTTTTTCTCTGTCGAAGCTCTGGTGCTTAATCCGCCTAATGGCACTACACAAACGTAGAGCATAGACTGGCCCGACCTAAAACTGCTGTCAGTGGTAGACCTGCCGAGGCGACAATGGAGCGTGGCTAGACCGACCTGCAGAGCAAAAGCAAAAGTTACCTGAACAGGTGATTCAGTTGTTGGATCAGCTGTGTTGGAGCACGGAATCAAGTAAAACATGGAGCCCTTGAGGACCAGGGTTGGAGACCCCTGGTTTATTACAAATTCCTATGTACAAAAAAGGGTGTTTGGTTGATCCTTCTTTGGTTACATTTTGCAGATTAAAATCACTTCTTGCTAAGATAAAAAAATAATGCAACAACATCTTATATTTCTTGTGTTTTTTTATATGGATCCCTTGTGTGTCCTCAAGAACGATTGACTTAATGTGGGTGTGTTTTGTGTAGCCAGCATTCCTACATGTACACTTAAAGCTACTAACTCCTCAGAAACATAGAGAAAAGGAAGAGAACATGCATGCATCAGTGTTTTTCACACACAGAATCATAAGTTATAACAAACCACCGTCCTCCACCCAAACAATCCATTGCTTTCTTTCAGTTCGTGCAAGGAAGTGATGTCATAGACCAGTGTAAACAAACCAAGCACAAAACCTGCTCCTATTCAGAGAGAAAGTGTTTGTTTTTGTTGTTTCAACGTTGAGTTTCCATCGACGCATCAAATAATTTGTTCTTTCTGCTTTCGCTCTCGGTGTCGTCCAGAGAACCAACCTGCACACATCAAAAAGGAGGCATTCATCATAACGCTTTCTATTCTGGGTCAACAACACACAAGTCATAATGGTTAAAGTGACACAAGTCTGCCTCACGAGTTCACTGGAAAACTCCCGCTGTTTAATGGGAGGGGTTTGATGGAACAGGGGTGAAAAGGCGGGCTGGCAGGTGAGAAATACATCAAACCTTCAAAAACAAGTCAGTGGAAATAAACAACGGGCCGAACAGAGGCTAGGGCCAGGGAGAGCTGTCACCGCAGGGAAACATGAAGCAGTTAAAGAAAAACATCTTGATCCAATCAGACTTCCGTTTTTCTGAGGAAGGGTTTGTGAGAAAACTCGGAGACCGGAAGACAGGTGAGGGATGTCTAGGAGAGATCCCGCCACACCTGTTAGCCTAGCCTTTACAGATGTTGATACTCACAAAGGTATACACAGAAACGTAAGGTGTACCTAACACATCTGGGCTGAAACCTGTCTAGTTTTAGGTTCATCCGAGGCAGTTCATCTTTTTACCGGGAACGGATTTGTGTTTTTTGAGGAAATCCAAGTTCTTAAGACGGACTTAATTTGAGGCATCTGTTAGAATGAAGGAAATGCCCTTCAGCAACACAAAGAAAATGTTTTTCCCATCTTTTTAAAAAGAAAACAGACTTTGTTTATTTGAAAGTGATCCTGAGAAATATGTCTGACTTTCAGATATTTCCTTTGAAACATCGGGATGCTTTTACTGTAACGCCAGGTTCAGTCTGGCTCGCAGCATCAACCTACCTGAGTTCTTTCTGTCGGCAATGAACAGAAAAAACATGTAAAACCATTCATTATCAGCACTTTCTAATACTAAAAGCGTGAGAGAGAGAGAACGAGAGAGAGGGGGGGGGCAGGAATTTAAGTCCTAAAGTTATTTTTAAACTAAAAACAGGAACGCTGCTGTTGACTTCCCAAACATCGGGACACAGATCGGTAGAAGACCCAGGAGAGAGGAGGAAGGGAGATTAAACACACATCCTCAAACACCTCATTGGCAGATGTGTGATCTCTCTCTCTCACACACACACACACACACACACACACACAGGCTCACCACGATGACCTTTAGGGACCAACAGCTGCAGAAAAAGGAGAACACGTGCGTTTGAACCCCACACATGGGACTTTACTTTGGATTTGGCCTATCTGGCTATAATCAAACTGTGGTGTGCACGAGGGAATAGAGAGAACACGAAAATTACAGGCTGGTGGTGAGCAAGGGGAGAGAGAGAGTCTGTTTAATGTGGCTACAGAACATGTGAGGAGATGGAGAAATGAGCCCGAGTCAGATAAATAAATCTGTGAGCTCCAACTAAACAGAGCAGAAGTTTATGGGTCAGACAGAGCTGGTGTTCTTTGTTGGGGGTTGTTATGAAGCCTCATCAGGGTTTGTTGTGTTCCAGACTCGTGCTGCGGGGGGGCACAAGAGCCTTCAGATGCTTTCTGAACATCTTCCTTGGTTCTGCTCACCACCGTGGATGACGAACAAAGTTGGCCATCAAACTCATTCGAGGTCTTCCTGATGGGGTCAGAGGAAACTGGGTCACCTGTGGACGTGCCCACCACCCACCCACTGGCAGGGGTCGCACACTCCCCTCTGAATACCCCCCTTCCCCTCCTCTCACCACCAAGGTGTCACAGAGAGCCGCCTTGTTCTGCGTCCCTCTCCTCCTTTCCACTGAGACCCCTCAAAAATCCCAGATATCCCTGCAATTTCCGGTGCAATGTTTATTTGGCAGAGAGCGGGGCGGAGTGGAGAAAAAAAGGGCCCCACTCACAAACAGCCTGTGCAGCGTTCGAGGGTAAACACGTGCAGGAGGGGTGTGTGGGGAGAGACTAAGGTCTGTGTGTTTTCTGATCCCACCTCAGCAGAGACACAGAGCAGCACTCTGTTCAGGTCCCAACCGACACCCCCCATGGAGAGCGCCCTCTGCTGGCGGGGGCCGGGACGTGGCATGAGAAAAACAACTTCAAACAAACAATCCAACAGTCCTTCAGTTTCAGCACACGTTTATTTTCTCATCTCTGACTCTTATCTAGTCTAAGGACGTCTCTGTTTCCTTTACCTTCTGTATCAGTTGGGATTTGCTCCTGGTTGGAACCAGCCGGGAATGGATGGGTGGGTCTGGGCAGGAACAGGGTGGAGGAGTTTTCGGGAACCAGGAGGGGCACATTCAGGTGGGAGTCATTTTGGTGCATGGGAGGAAGAAAATAGGCACTCCTTGTCTGTTCTTTGGACTGTTTCCTTGTTGCTTTACATCCAGCTGCATCTGGATGCAGAAAGCTGCAGCTGGCTGTTGGCAATGATGGAGTTCTTTGCACTGTTGTCTGCCATTGCCAGAGTCTGTAACCACACACAGAGAGAGGAGGTGCAGCGTATTTCTGTCTGCCTGCACGGCCCACCGTGTAACTCCTCTTTACTCTTTTGCTGCTGCTTCTCTTCCTGAACTTGGCTTGTAAAGAATGTCCTCTTAAGGCTTGAAAACATCCAACACACCTGCAGTGCAATCCAACATGCACAGTTTCTGAGTCTGCACATGTGTGTGCAGGAGGCGTGGCTCTGTAATTAATTCAAACTGACCCATTTTTATTGCCATGTATTTTGCATTCTTTTACTATTGATATTTTAACATTTTTTTGCCATAAAAAGTCCAATCAAACACAATCAATCATGCAGAATAGCTTAAATCTCCAGAGTTTCATAGTAGTTCATGCAGATTTACAAACCTTTTCACCCCCATGGAATTGACTTTATGTATTTTTTCTGCTGCTGCAATAAACAGGTTAATTGCAGTATAAAGGTTTATAGAAAAGTATTACGTGAAATATAATGAAATTTAAAAGACTGGAGCTGCTTTGAGACAGTGGCGCTACACTATAAAGCGTTCTGTTCTATTCTTTGGATGTGGGACAGCTTGAATTGTGTTGACAAGCTAAAAAATTACTTGTCTGAATGGATTGACATCCCTAGTTAATTGCTGCTATCATAAAAAAGCCACATTAACCAACATCTGATGTAAAAGGAATTTATAAACCTTTACAGTGCGGTTAATTTTGCGTTACAAATTTATTTTGGCAGAGTTATATAGAAACAATTCCTGCAGGACGTGTCCCTTGGATGCAGTGGAAGTGCTACATTTTGCTGTTAATGATGATATTTACTCTTGTAAATAAACAAAGTACTCCAACAACTGTGTTATATGAAGTTGACGTTTATGTTAATGTTTATAAAATAGCGTTATGTGAGGGTTTCGAAACTTTTAAGAAAGCAGAAACAGACTTTGATCATGGTGCTCATGCTGGTCCTGAATAGCCTGGCAAGCCATCCTATATATGTGAATATATATAAAAAGCAAGAATTGGTCTAGTTCACTAGGCTAGGTCCTGAAGAACACAAACTCTATTTCTCCAAACAGAGGCCAATCAGGAAACTATCTACAATGGGTGGGATTTTAGTTAAATATACTTATTTACACTGATAAATTCTTGTTTATAATTTAAATAAAGAATATAAAACAAAGACATTAGTTCACGTAGCGTGAAGTACCACATCCGTCCACGTGGGGCGATATTCGCGGAACAGTCGGTGTGTCCGAATCCAGGGGCAGGATGCTTGTGAGGACGCATTTTGAGTTCGATTACGTCACAGCGTAGCGACGAGTACTGTCCGAATTCGAAGGATACTCATTCTCACCTCCTCATATGCGTCCTCATTCCACCCGAATTTTGAGGATGGGTCTGGTGTATCCTCACGGGCCAAGGCTATCCCAGCATGCTTTGCGCACCGGCCGTTGGATTCTCAACAAGCAGAAGAAGCAGCTAGCAGCGAAGTTTTAAAAGTAAGTTTGCTTTAAAAATAGCGGTAAAAAGCTTAAAGCGGTTCTGTTTGTAGGCATTTTTCGTTTGTATATTTGTTTTTTTTAATGTAATTTTAGGCAGAAAAAAACGAAAATAGCTTGTAAGGCGAGTCCCGTAGTTATTCCTGTGTGTTTCTTTAGTGAATTAAGCTTCTTGTCATTTGTTTTAAGAACAACAGAGCAAAGAAGCTGTTTTATTAAGCTCAGAGGTGAAGAGTGAACCTGTTTACGCATGCCCACAGTAGTTCATCTGGTGTT
>SSNS01000236.1:253722-308244 GCA_006937985.1 Aphyosemion australe | reverse complement strand
ATTTGATCATTTTATTATTTACAGCTGTTTTTGAACATATTACATGAACAGAAAATGAAAGGATGGTAAGGGGACAGGACTATTTATAATACATGACAATTATTTAAAGATCTAAACAAATATGGAACAGTTATGTACAGTTCAAGCAGGATTAAGCTGAGGGACTATTTTCCTGGATCATTTATTTAAACTGAGTGAGCAGAAGGTCTTTGGCAGTGTAGCTGGATCTGCTGCAGTAGGTTCCCAGACGTGGATGGAGGGCTGGAACCGAGACCCGGGCATGGACGTTTCTGGTCAAAGGGTGGAACATCATACAGGGCGGTCTGCAGAGCTTTGGGATGCTTCCTCTCACTGTCCATCATCCATCTACAGGGATTGCTGGGCTGGCTCAGTCGACGGCTGTCACATCTCTAGGACATATTCAGAAATATGCAATAAGTAGATGGTTTATGGATTCAGTAGTATAACAATTGTGGCTCTAAAACAAATAAAATGACAGTGTTTTTTTTAATATATTGTTTCCTACATAAATTACTTAACTCATTACCTGTAGTTGTGGGTTGATGGTACCTCCTCCAGGACAGAGCACCGCTGACTGTCTTCATACCAGCCTCTCTCTCATCATCTGCAACATCTTCAGAAAGAGTTTTTTATTATTAAATTTAATACACACATATAACCTGCATTACATTGGTTCTGTTTAAAGAAAAGCAGGGAATAATAAAAATAAATCTACAGATGATTAACATTTTTAGAAGAGCTCTAAGCATTATTAGTCTTAAGCTGAATAAACAAATGCACAATGAAAACATTTCAATGCTATTTAACTTAAAAAGTTCGTTTTTGATACTTTTACACCAACTTTATGCTCATTAAGAAGTTCTAAGATCAAATTTACATTAGAAAATGCCCTACTGTATTCAACATTTAAAATGTATTTGGTTTATATTAATTATTTACATGTTAATACTCTATAGTAATGTGTACATTTAACCACCGACCTTTCTGTTGCTTAAAATATACATAAAACTATTTAAATATAAGTCCTAAAAGCTTGTAGACTAAACTAACTTACTTTAAATTACTTTACCTGGAAATGGTTATCTCTCAGCCTTAAGAACAAACGCTGGCACGAACGTGAAGCTGCTGTAGCTCCCTGCACGATTTTCGCTAGCTTAGCTCTTTCCCTTGGCCTGTTAGCTGCCGTAGAGGTGAAGGCTAGACCGTCCGAATTCAGAGCCGCTGACTTCCGGTCTTAGCGGTCTTGCAAGGACCCGGCCTTGCTAGACTGGCGAGGACCCGTCCTCACAAGCATCCTGCCCCTGGATTCGGACACACCCAGTGATTGTTGGAGGCGGAACAAACGAACACGGTCCCTTTTAAACGGAAGCACTTCCGCTGTGAGTCAGGTCCAGCGATCCCTAAACAAGAGAGGTAAGTGTTAAAATGTCCAGAGTCAGGTAACAACTTGTGTGTGTGTGTGTGAGGGACGTTCAGGACAATGTTCGGGTATTTGGTCAGAAGTGTGTGTGAGTGTGTTACAGCGACAGGAAACCGGGTTGTGTTAGGAGGAAGAGGAGGAGGGCGAAGAGGACAAAGTCATACGTAACGTGGATTAACGGGGGAACGGAGTTCAGTTGCCGGTAGATTATTACAGAACACCGGACTAAAGTGGAGAATAAAGACTTAAATATAAATATCACGTCAGACTTAAAGCGTTAACGTGAGTTTTTATTCGGGGTGACTTCTGGAGTTACAGCTCTCCAACATGGTTGTGTCACAGAAAAACCCTTCCGACTTGATTTTAGAGCAGCTTCGTCCAAACGAGACAAAAACAAACGGAATACAATAGTAGACATTTCCTAGCTTAGCTGCTACAAAAAACAACAACCCTCGAGTGTCAGATAACAGGGAGGTTAATTGTGGGAAAATACCACGTAAACTGTTTAAAACCTTATGAAGTCAAAGGTCATCTGACATCCATATTACAGTAATTAGACTTCCACAGATATTATTAATAGTAATTATGATTAAATTATAAAATGTTTGAAGCCTTTTGGTTTTGTGCTGTTTTGTATGATTTTTGATTTTGTTAAAATGAGATTTTAAATTGAGATTAGAGGCACACTGATTCTAGTTTTATGGGCCAATACCAATTTCTGATTTCTGTACGGACTCATCTCAAACAGCTAATATTAAAAGATTAGCATCCTTTGTAAACTTTAGATTAACGTGGACATGATCAGCAACAATACTCGGGTAGGCTGAGATGTCAAAAGTAGCAGTAAAGACGTAGCACAGACGTTGGTTTTTGTTTTAATCTCAGCATCACTGAACTCTTATTTCCCGTGTTTTTGTTCAGATGGCACACAGGCTGGTGTTACGTCGAGTCTGGACACTCTCTGTCAAAGATGTTCGCTGCCTCCCATCATCATCATCGCCATCCACTGTCACAATCCCCTCCTCTTCTTTTTCTACCTCCCTTCATTCTGTCCCGAGTCGGGTCTCCTTCCTTGCCTCGTCACAAACTCAGAGTCTTTGTCACCCCCCCCGCAGAACCGTCTCCTTCAACGTTCAGGACAACGAGGACTTCACAGAGAGGGTCATTAACAGCCAACTACCTGTCTTAGTCGACTTCCACGCACAGTGAGTACTTCTAGATTTACTGTTATAAATATCTGCTGTTACCCCGCTGAGCACTGCGATGTAAAGGTTGATGTTGGTGATTTTCATTAGAGATTCATCTTGGGGTCTTTCTTATAGAAGATATTTTTTATGTTTTACTAATTTTATCTAAAGGGAAAGCTCCTATTACCTACATCAACACGTTTTACCTACAAAGGGCCATTGGAAGGTTGAAATTTGGGCTTTTTTTCTAGTATTAATCTGCTGTTAGAATAATTTATAGACAACATACAGAACAATTTAAACAATTACTGGTGTCGTAGCTTTGTTTGTTTGTTTGAGGCCCAGACTGATTTTAGATAGAAAATAAACAGATTATGTGGAAAATGTCAGCTCAGGTTTTCTCATTTGCGCTTGAAACTAAAACTTACAAAATAATAAGAAGTAAATGTTAAATTTTTCAATTCTGCTCATTTTAATTTAACAAATAACAACAAAAGTTGGTCAGATTACCCTAGAATCATGTTTTATGTTACAAAGAAATAAAGATAAGATGTTGGTGCTGCGTGTCAGATGTTAGAGATGCACAGAAAATGTGAAACTCTACATAGGAGCTGAAAACACTTAAATATTAGTACTTTACTAGTACTGAACTCGAGTAAACTAAAATACTTTTAAGCTTCATAAGTTTGGATGTCCATTTGTATGTTTAAGACTCTTATTGTGAAGGATCACAGGAAGTTCCACTGTGAAAGTGGACAAAATATTAATTTTGTATTCAGTAAAAACGGCTATAATCCTCAGTAACAATAGTAACACATACAGAACAAGTACCCGTGTGTTCAGAAGCTTTTTTTTTCAACTTCCTGTTTGTTTTTTCTTCATAGTGGCCCTAATATAAGATCCAGCCTTAAATACGCTTTGGTTTTGTTTTTTTCTGCCTGAGGCTTTGATCGTGTGATTTTTATTCAATAGTGATTTTAATGTTTTTCATAATTATTTTTCATTCACACATAAAACGATCTATCCGGTTGTTAGGGATCGTGGTATGGTTTGTCACTATATTGTTTTTTCTGTCGTGACGCTGACTGAGCAACTGCTTCGGCTCTCTCTCTTGCCTCCAAATGAAAAAGTGTGAAACAGGCTGGAGAATTTCAGATCTGGACCTATTTCTGAATTTATTTGCTGCCACGTGTAGTCTGACTTTTTATCAAAGTTATCAGATACTCTGACTTTGAGACTCGGGTCCAGTTAGTCTCAGTCTGGATAAAAAGGTTGTGTTACACACCCAACCTGTGAAAATGTCAGAGTAAGTGATTTTACTGGATTCTCGTTAAACTGACTGCTGTCTTTCGGCTGACGCTGGTTCTGGTTGTAGGTGGTGTGGTCCCTGTAAGATCCTCGGGCCGAGGTTGGAAAAGGCCGTCGCTAAACAGAAAGGTCGCGTTGCCATGGCGAAAGTAGACATCGACGATCACACGGACCTGGCTATTGAGTATGGGGTGAGAACACGGGGTGGAAACACCTTTACCTGTCGTCAAACGATTCATGTTGGAGTTTAAAGTCTTCATGTATTTAGGTGGGACTTTTCTGTTTCCAGGTGTCGGCCGTGCCAACCGTCATCGCCATGCGGGGGGGTGACGTGGTCGACCGTTTTGTGGGCATCAAAGACGACGATCAGCTGGACTCATTTCTCACCAAAGTCATCGGATAATAACGCACCACCCACCCCGGCTGATCTGGTCCTGTTGGTGTTCGGCACACTTGGCAGTCTGTGCCGTAGTGCCAAGTGGCAAACACCCGTCTGTAGACTCACAGCTTCTACTGTGCTTCTGCCTCGTTTCTGTCTTTTGTCCAGTGATGGGTGTTTGTCTTCATTAGCCTGTTAGCTGAGGCTTTATTTTTATTTGAAAGGTTGACGGCTCCACAGCAGTGCTGCTTTCAGGATCTGTTATTGTTTCTGTAAATGTCTACGGGAGGAAAAACAAACACTTTACAGCACGTGTGCTGTTTACTATTATTATTCTTATTATAGTTTTAGCAGTGGAGAATGTTTAAAAAATAATAAAAGACGACTTTATAATGCTGAGGAAGATGACTTTACCTGTGATTCCTGCTTTTTTCCACTAGAGGGTGGTGTTTCTGTAACATCACAAAGCCATGAGTGGTCATTTTCACCGGTTTGCCTATATGTGTGTGTGTGCGCGCGTGTGTGTGCACACTCTTTCTTCTGGATCCTGATTGTGAAACTGAAGTCGAGCAGGAATTGCAGATATGAGTTTAGTTAATTACTGAGAGAACTCTGTACCAGAAACACGACCAAGTAGAGAAATAAAAGGTCAACATGAGATCTAGTTGCAGATTGTTTTTGTTTGTGGTGTATAAAGAAACAAATGTGGGAGTTTTATGGTCTTATTGATACTGATGAAGTCTATAAATCCTCCTCAGTGACATCCTTCTGGGTTTTAGCCCCGATAAGAACGGTGAGAATGTGTTTTCTCACCACATGTTGCACCCAAAGGTTTCTACTGAAGAGTAAATGTAGTAAAGAGTGAGTCGTTCAGGAAAACACTCGGCTCCAGATGAAAGATTTGATACTTTCATGCAAGAATATTTGAATGTTTTTTTTAAGCTAAGGTTGGAAAATGCGAGCTAGGACCAGACCCTACACAGTCAGTAATGCTCCCAGCAAGCTTTACAGCCTTTAAATGCATGTGCTGACCAGTGAAAGTCTTGTAAAATTTGGGGCCCATCTAGAACCCCCTGCTGTTTTGAGCTCCATCCATTAGTTTTACACGATGTTTAGATCGGAGGCCCTGTCGAAACCTGCAGAGCTCATTTACACTGAAATGTTCGAGCAGGAAAGACACCGCTAAAGGTTTCTAGAGATGGCTGCTAAACTAAAACCTTTCAGTTCCTGAGGTGTTTGTCGTGTGTGCGTGATAGTGGGGAGGCATAGGTGTAGAGCTCTAGTGGTCATTGATCAAAAGGAAAGAGTCAGAAATAAGTAGGAGACTTCAGGAATACATGTTGAGAGTTCCCACCACCACGTGAACCTGTGAGGACGTACTTGTCCACAGAGCTGCTCTGGTCTAGCCTGGCAAGCCATCCTATATATGTGAATATATACAAACTTTGCAAGGCAAGAATTTGGTCTAGTTCACTAGGCTAGCTCTGGTCTGGTGTTTAATCAAATGCGGGTTGAGAAGAAAAGTCCCAGAACCAAGAAATCTGGAGGTTTTTTTCTTGGATGGCTCCATCTAGAGGTGGAAAACTGTATCGCACCTCAAGCCCCTCTCCCAATGACTGTAGAACAGATTCAAACACGGCAATTTTCAGATGCGTCCCAGAAGCGGCACGCCGCGCCGCTAAAGATAGGATTGAGTTCTATTTTTGCCGCCTGCCGCTTCTGTGATGCGTCAATTTCTGCAATTAACATAGGGCTAGACAGGAAATCACACTCTGTTTCAGTGTAAAATGCCCGTTAATTTTCAAAATAAAAGTCTATTGCAGCAATGCGATTTAATATCTATGTAGATTACATCTATACGTGTGACCTCACAGCTTATTTACTTACCGGAACGTTCGAGAAGTGCAGCGGTGTGTTTTTCATGGCTTTAATCCTGGCAGTAGAGAGGAACAACATTATATATGACATCAGTGATATCAAACGTGATTGCCTTCTTTTTGGTTTAATGGCAAATGGCATAAACAAACCGTGACCTTTGAAGTCTCGAGGGATTTTGTGATCTCGCGAGTCCAGCAAGGAGCACGGCAGTGAAGCCGCTTCACGGCTGAGATTAACCCAGTGTGCACTGGCAAGCAGCAAAAATCCCAAGTAAATCAGTCCGCGACGCTGATGCTTCCAGTGTGCAGTAGGCTTGAGTCAGCTTCAGAAATGTTGTGCATGATGTTATTAATGACATTTTAGCATGGAAATAGGTGGAAAACATCTAGATATCAGCCATGAAAATTGGCAGTACATATCGGTATTGGCAATAGAAAAACCAATATCAATCGACCTCTAGTACAGGCTAAGACTATCGCTTTTAAGGATATCTAAAAAATCCTACATTATCCCTGAAAGGGATACTCTGGATCGCTGCTTGAATGCAGCCTTAAGGTTGGTTTATGCTTGACGCATCCGCGAGGTCCGCAAGGCTCCGCGCGGCAAAATTACGTCATTTTAGCAACCACGCCCCTCCGCGTGTCCTCCGTGCGGCCCAAAGTTTCCGCACCGCGCACCTAGGAAATTTTCTAACTACGCGGACGGTCCAGCGCAGAAAAACATGGTGGACTGCAAGAGCTCGTAGTGGCGGACGTTCGTAAATACAAACATCTCTATGATTCAGCCCATAAAGATCACCGTGATCAAAATATTGTTAATAATTTATGGAGTAAAATTGCTGTCACACTCGGAAAAGACGTTGAAGCAGTAAAAAAAGTGTAAAACATCAGTGATTTCTACTTCTACTATGGTGTCGTGTTTTAATGCATGCCATAGAGCCTACATGCCACCCCGCACTCTGGGAGAATATTGGCTCACAGCAGAGACGAGCCGCAGAAAGTAGGAAGGAACTATAAACGCTGCAAAGTCCGACGCGCGTTCCATCCGTGTGTCTCATTTCCGCGCGGAAGGTACATGCGTCAAGCATAAACCAAGCTTTAGCCAATCAGGGAGCTTGCTTTTCTCACATGGCGAGTAGAGAAGGGAGGAGCCATACAGGACATAAAAACAACTGAAACAGGACCCTTAAAGGGGACCTAGAATGTAAACCAACATTTTCCTTGTTGTTGAATAAGACAGCTTGGGTGGTCAACAGTAGCATGCCAAAAAGTCAAAGCCGTTTGTGACCTACTTTTTATGTTAATTAGAAAGTTGAAAAGGGCGAGAGAAAACGTCTTGTTCTGACAAAAGCCTTCCTTAACACGTCATAAGGGGGAGCCACGCTTCCTCAAACCTGCATGTGTCTGAGGCCTTCTGGGGAAATCAACCAATCAGCATGTCCTGGCCGAGTGGGAGGGGTCAACAGCTCTTTTCACTGAAGGCCTGAGTAAGGGGGTTTAGAATGGCCTGTATCAGGGCTCCTGGGACAGATGGAAGCCAAAAAAAAATTCTTATGCTTTTTGGAGGCTCAAAGCTCTGTTTTAGATTGATGATTAATTGCATTCTAGGACACCTTTAAACAGGCACAAGGGAGAGCGGAGAGGAGTGAGGAGAGCGGTTGGTGGTCAATTGTGAAGGTTTTGGGGTTTCTACAATATTTTATGACACGTTGCAATGAATTTCCCCCTGAGGGACAATAAAGGGATTTTCTATTCAATATTTCCCAGTTAGAATAGAAAATTGAGTCTGGTTATTATGGAAGCCAGTGGGTGCTTATCTTCTGTCGGGATTTAAGAAAAATAATCAGAAGTTTTAGACAAATTGGGAGAAAGCAGATGCCAACGTCTTTGTTTTAATGTGTATTATTTAATTTAGTGTAAAATGTGTGTGAGTGGGCGGAGTTTGTTCACAGAGGTCTTGTAACCTCCATTTCAACGAAAAGCATTTATCATTTATTATTTATGAATGAGTCTCGTTTCTGTCCTGTGTCCAATTTCTGTCAGAACAAGTTTAGTTGAACCCATCAAAAAAAAAACACACATTATTGTGTTAAACTTCCTCTTTAAAACTTATGGGTTCTGACTGACCTATGGAGCTGTTTCCGCTCAAATGTGTCTGTTTTGTTGCCATGGCTATAGATGATAAGACTTTATCAGTGGATGGGGTGAATAATTAACAGTGAAGTATTAAGATGGAGTTCTTTTTAAAGCACCTTTTCCAGGAGGAAATGCTTCAAACCTGTTCTTTAAAGAATGTAAACAGCCTGTCAGAATAAAGGAGAAGTGAGGTCATGTGAGGCTGGCGTGGACAGGAGCTGCAGACTCATCATCATCTCTTCTCTCAGGACTTTCTAGGCAGAAACGTTCCCAGCCTGGTTTGCCTCCCTTCCCACCCCACCATGTGATTACGGAGCCCACAGCTGACAGAATCATGAGCGAGGCCTTCAGGCCGCTCGTTAAAAGCTTCGTCAGTCTCTGCTCTTTGAGCGGTTGTGGTGTGGATTAGATCATCGAGATGGAAGCTGGGAGTGCATCGGTGGTATAGACGGAGCTGGGGGAATTCCTCAGCTCTTTCATAAGCAGGTGTGACTTGGCCCGGATTTACAAAATCATTGTTGAGAAGAGAATGGGAAGCATTCCTGCATAGTTTTCAGGTGTCACCACCTCGTGTGAATCATCTACTGTTTAGAAGCACTTTCTCTTCAGTCTGCTTAACCATTACCTCGAGGCTTCATGAGGATTCAAACTCATGAATCAATCTACAAGGCTAGACACACACACACACACACACACACACACTTTCTGCATGCCATCGAGTCATTGTGTTTGTCAGACAGAGGAAAGGGGCGACCGAGGAGATGACGACAAGCACCAGAGGTTCAAGAGCACCACGTAACCCTACACCTCTTCCGCCAAAAACAATAGACCACACCTCCATCCTCACTCTCTCTCTCACCCAACCACTCTTATGTCCATATAAGGCAAAAACGAAGACAGGGGAAGCCAGCTGCTGCTGAACAAGCTGCTAAAGGCCGAGCGGCCTGGATCCTTCTTCTGACTCTGTCCCAGTCCTCGTGCCTGCCCTCAGAGCTTCATGCTCGCTGCTCGGTGTCGGTGTGAAAGGAAATCACCCCTCTCCGAGCCAAACGTTTTAGTAATGCTTTGAGATTTGAGCACATGGGGGTGTGAGAGCAGAGCAAGACCAAAATGTGTAGCAACATTCAGATCTGGACCGACCTGAGAGGATTCAGTGTTGATAGTAAATATGTGGTTGTGTTTGGGTTTTAAACACACGCCTCCCCTCCACCTCGTCAGGTTCGTGCTCCGTTCCAGACAAATACCAAGCCAGCGTAGACAAAGGCAGCCACTGTTGCTCCCCATCGTCTCCTCTTGCACGTGCTTACAACATCACCCTAACTGAGGATGAAGATTCAATCCAGATGATGGATGAGCAGCAGTTAGACTGCTGCCTGTTTTTCCTTTACCCCACATTCCTTGCTTCTGTGAGTCAACATGTGTCTTATCAATACTTCCTGTGTGCTGATTGGCGAGAACGGGACAGAGACGTTGGAAGCAGGATGAGACCAAAGGACAGCAGGCAAAACAAACAGACACCCACTCAGTTATTACAGCCCATAAATAGTCCTTGTAGTCTTGGCCTTTTGGGCAATGCCGAATAAACAATCCATGATGTCGAGAGGCGGTGTGAAGTCTTAAAAAGATCAAGACCCTGGCATTCCACAACTTAATGCTCACACCCATTCATGCAGACTTTTGTATTCCTATGTTGAGAGATTATGGAGTTATAGTCATTTTTGTCAGCTGTTGAAAATAATCGATCATACGCATTATCACAAGACCTCATGTGACCTGTGAGCACTCGGAGTAAGAGTTGTGAATGACTCATAGCTGCTGCCACATCAACTAATCGCTTAAATTATGTAAACCTGTCGGAGTTAAAGATTTATTTTTTACATTTTACAGTAGAGTCGCTTGTGGCAGCCATCTTGAAATGGGTTGACTCCAAAGGTCAATATCACCGTTTTAAAGACCAAGGTCACTTTTTTCAACACATCTGCAGTGGTCTCGTATAAATAAATGCCTTGAGTCGATCTCTGTGGGGAAAAAAGCTCTGGCGCTCCTGTTTCAGGAAGTAGAAGTTAGCCAGAGGAGAGCAGAAAACAGCACTTGCTCATTATTTCCTGGTATTCAGATATCTAAGCTCTGATTGGCTAACAGCAACACGACTCTACCACTGACTTTGTTTACTCTGCAAGGTTGATGTTTTATCTCCACAAATAACACAAGCCTGGAGGAGTTCTGCTGTGTGGTGGAGTTGCTAATGCTAACATTTAGCTTCTACTAGTCGAGACATGCTCTGCTGTCTGCTGGACACTAAAGGTGTGTTGGATTTGTCCTCAGAACTCATAAATCCAGACTTCCGAGTGGGAAAAATCAACTGAAATACCTCCCAAAGTCGGACCTCCCAGTCAGAAAGTTGGAAAAACTTTAGGAATCCGACCTCAACATCCAATATGGCATCTCTCTGTATCGACCACAGTAAGTTTTGGTTGAAATGTGTTTATTTTACAAGACACACGAGTGTGTTTAAAATCAATGTTGCACGTCGTAACTCTAATCTGCAGATGAGCTGCATATGTGTTTAGTATTCATCTGTTTTTGTACAGTGGTGACAAAACAACAGTTTTCGAGGGCGTCACCATATTAGAATCGCAACTTCTTAGACGAAGTGTTCAGAACGCTGTTAACTCGAGTGTGATGTCATCCGAGTTCCGACTTCCGAGATAAATCGAACGCACCATAAACCAACAGCGTTCCCTATCGTGAGTCCATGAATGCACATTTTCAGTGTGACATAGATCTGTCAGACTTTTCTAATCGGATTGTTTCCCCGTGACGGGGACTCCGTCTGTTTTACATCAGACGCTAATTCAGGAAACAGGAGTAGAAGACTATTTTCACATTTAGCCTGCATGTGAAACTCAAAGTGACCGATCTTATTTCAAAAATAACAAATAAAAAACTGTTTCTCAGTAAACTTGCTCTTTAAAAGAAGATCTTGCACAGTTTGTGAGTGCTCTGAAGATCTTTTGGGGATGACTCTTAACTACATCAACACCAAAATTTAGCTCAAAGTTTGGACTGAGTTATAGCCTTTTTGTGTGTTCTACAGTAAAAGTGCTACAGCAGCCATCTTGGGTTGGCTCCCAAAGTGAATCAGTTGTAGATGTTTGTCCATGGATTATTTTCTAAATGCTTTAATAAAATCAGTCTGGTGGTTTGTGAGAAATGTCTCTAATACACACACGCACACACACACTCTTCTCTAGCCATCTTAGTGAGGACCATCCATTGACTTCCATTCATTTTTGTTAATTTTTGTGGCTGTATTATGCCTAACCCATACCCTAATCCTAACCATAACCAATGCTGATCTATTCCTAACCCTAACCTTAACTAAACTTAACTCACACCATTCCTCTAAAACTAATGAGTAGAGCTCTGGAAGATTGCACCAAAGTGAGGACCGGGCAAATGTCCTCACTTTGCTACTGATGGTCCTCACTTTAAAGGTGAAAAACTCGTTATGGTCCTCACTAAGATAGCTAGACAAGAACACACACACACACGCACACGCACACGCACGCACACACACACACACACACACACACACACACACACACACACACACACACACACACACACACACACACACACACACACACACACACACAGGCAAAAGCACCATGCCTTTTGGCAGTAGGCCATGATAAACATCAGGTAAGAGATTGCAGCTAGAAGATCTGGGTCAGCCCCTTCCCTCCCAGATTTGACACAGATCCGATCACCCAGACTCACGCATGAGGGCCCAGCCGCCCCGTTCTCACCAAAACACTCATGCATGATCACACATGAATTCACCCAAGTGATTAAACAGCAAGAGTGATGGGCGGTTTAGAGCAATGCGCTGGTTTAACGTGCCGTCACTGAAAGGGTTTCTTTCTTACTGGTTGGATGATATAATGGCTTCACACACACACACCCTGGATAGCAGACACACCCTGCTGCTATTACAACCAGCACATAGGGAGGAAGAGGAGAGGGAAGCCAGTGGGAGGGACATAGTGAGGTCAGAAGTGTCCATATTTGGTCATCCAAGGCTGCTTTTTGAACCTGCATCACTTTCGTTTGTTTTGTCGCAGCGAAGGACTTTTGTTACTTTTACACATTTGTTTTCAATCCCTGACTGTTATCCCCATTTCCCCCTCTGGTCCTGCTCACTAAATAGGTGACCTTTTGCCTTTCTGCTGATATTTTGGCTGTTTTATACTTGGGGAGGAATGAGGGATTATTGATTTTTCCAGGCTGTCTGTGTTTTGCTCTCCATACCTGGGATTCCAGCTAAAGGAAAACACACAGACACATTCCTCTGGTGACGACAAACGACGGGTGCATGAATCACACTTTCTACAGAAAACTGACTTTTGAGAATTTGATGGTTTTTCCATCTTTGTGTTAAATGTTTGTGCAAAAGCATTTTGTCCTTTTTGCTTCAGGTCTTGTTATTTGTCTGCTATCTGGCGGAGCTCACAGAGAAGACAAAACAGAGCAGAGGTTAGGCTTTTGTTTGTCTGAGCGGACCGCCTCATTTTTACATCAAAACCTCAAACATATTTTCATTGCTAGACTCAGATAAAACCAGATTGTGTTCACTGATAATCAGCTCAGGAAGCATTTCTTAGCTCATGATGTGATTTGCGTCTGCTTTAGAGGGTCGATGATCATCTCTAAAGGTTTATTTTTGACGCTGTCGTTTGAAATCCCTTTAGATTTCCTCTTTGAAGCTTCATACTTGTTTTGACTCTCTTTTCATTGTTCAATATGAACAAATGATAGTTTTGTTGTGTTCATCAAAGGGATCGTTTGATGTGGGCTCCTGAGGGTGGAAACATTAACATCTATTACCTGTTGTAGACTATTGGCTAACGACACACCCAAGACTAAAGGAGATTGCTGCCATCTTCACCCAGCTCTATTCTTAAAAAGGTTGTAGCAGTTTGCTGGTGAAGGTTCTCAGTCATCCAGGTCATGGTAATCTAAAGAGGTTCAAATGAAGGCAACTGGACTTCTTTGGTTTCTTGAAGATGTTTTGCTTCTCATCCGAGAAGCTTTGTCAGTTCTGACTGGAATATGGGAGGGCCAAGCTTATAAACTGTAGCTGTCTGTTCTTGCTTAATGAGCTGATACTACCTATGAATACCCCTCCTCCCTACCCTCTGAGGAGTTGTTGGAGTCATTAGGCCCTATTGTGTGGGGATGGTTGTTTTGATTAGATGCAGGCTGATGTGACCTAGAGTGAAACTGTTTATGAATTAGATGTAAAGCTGCATTATAGGTGCTGGAAAGATTAAACCTCCTCCTCTGTTTAATGTCGGTCTTTCTTGTTTGACAGATAGCTTCCTCTACTCCTCTCTCACACCATCATCTTCTCTGTCCAGAATGTGTCCCTTGTCCTTCAGGTGTAGATGGACTGCAGAGTCTTGACCTGAAGAGGTGGCTCTCCTGTGTTGTGCCATGCGCTTGTGTAGTTGTTGTTTAGTTTCCCCTATGTAAAGGTCTGGACATAGGGAGTTTCAGCTCATTAAGCAACAACAGACAGCTACAGTTTATAAGCTTGACCCTCCCATATTCCAGTCAGAATTGACAAAGCTCCTCGGATGAGAAGCGAAACATCTTCAAGAAACCAAACAAGTCGTCTTCACTCGAACCCCTTTGGGTTGTAGCAGTTGATGAAATGCTAATTTAAATCCCTTTGCATGGATAGAAAATTCACATTAAACATGTGATTTTGTGATTATTTTGTTAGAAATTAGCAGAAGAGCTAGCTGTGTTTCCTTTTAGCATAAGAGGGTTGTAGAAGTCGGTTAAGGAGGCTCTGAGATGCAGGCTCGGACACAGAAGAACAGAATGAAGACAAAACCTTTAATTATGAAAATAAGCATGATGCAATAAAACCATAGATGATGAAAAGTGTCTCCATGTTCTTCCTTTGTTGAAAAGTGAAGCCAGAGATATCTGAATTAACTCTCACTCAGAGCCATGTAAATAAACGTGTGACAGATGGGTTTTTTTTCCAAACTCTGAATGTTTTTACATATTTGGTGTTTTTTGTTCCATCCCTCATGGGGAAACACATTCCTTCTGGGTGATGTGACAGAGACAAAAGTTGTCTCTCTGCTTTACAGGTTACAGGATTTCTCTGCTCAAACTCAGAAATGTCTTTGTTTCATAAGTCCCTGCTGGTCGTGACATGCCTGCTGGCTCCCTGCCTCCATTCCCCTTAGGCAACCTTCACTCAGATCAACTCATCAAAATCAATTTGGAATAAACACATTCATAACATCATATTTGGCTCTTCTGTGTGGACTTTGGCTGTTACAGCAAAAAACAAACCTTAAGCTCCATTGTTTTCCAACATCACCTCTTGTGTCCCACCATCATCATTCAAGAGGCCTAGATGAATGTTCCAACTCTCTCTCCCCACATCTTTCCTTTTTTTAATAATTAACCTTTCGCAACAACACCACAATCCTTCAGAGGAGCCAAGGAAAACAAACTTCGGGAGTGATTTCATGTCTGTGTTACATTAATAGGATCATCACCTGCAGCGGTTCCCATGCACCGCTAACGTGCCTGATCATGAAAACAAGCTCACCTGTTTGACAAGTGTAAAAGGCACAGGTGTACAGCCGTTTAATGGTAACAAAGATACCAGGAAAAGTTGGTTTAAAAGCACCGAAACTGTGATTTGTCATTCAAAAGCAAACATTTATAAGGTTTTATGGTGAATATGCTGATTTATTTGATTAGAGACATGACGACTGTGTTTATTTTTCTTAATGACAGGTTTTTAGCTCATGTGCGGTTTATCTCTGCTGCTGATCTCTGACCTCCTGTAAGAGGCTAGAAAGCAAGTTTCTCCTTTACAATAAATTAGTTTTGTAAACTGAATATTTCATTTGAGCAGATTTATGTGCAAAATCAGTGGTGACTCTAGGAGGGAATCAAGGGGGCAGTGCCCCTTTTTAAAACCACCTGGTTTCTTGACTTTATTAAACAGAAGAAGAGTTGCAGTGCTTGTTTATCTGTGGTTGTGTTCCTTCAAACTGAAGGTTTTAAAAGTGCCACCAACAACAGGAAATAAATTAATTGTTCATACATTTTCAGTTATTTGACCCTCTCACGAGTCTGACTCAACAAACATGGCAGTGATAAGAACAGTTGTGATCTGTCAGCGTGTATGGGGTTAGTCTGGAGTCTGGCAGCCCAAAAGCAGCATTGATATAAAACAGCTGGAAACATCACAGCTACTGGTTTTCAAAGCCAACAATGGCCAGACAGAGCCATGCTGACACGTGAAGGGAGACCCTGGGTAACTGGGCTGGGCTGGTACTTATATGGCCATAAAACCCCCTAGCATGCATACCAGGCTCATTAAACACGGTTTATCGGTATCCCCTCTCCGCCCTCCTCTCAACTCTTTCAAGTTCAGCTTTTTTTTCACCCTTCTGTTTGCCCTGCTCACGAGCTGTCACTCATCCGCTTGTGTTCGCCTTCATCGGAATTTGATTGGTCTAAAGTGTGTGTTTTATAAAAGCTCGTCGGTGATTGGTCCAGATGGCAGCTACATGCAGGCCTAGGCCCGCCTCCGTCCTGAACCGCACCCCGGCTTCAGTTTGCGGCGGGTTCACGAGTCGAGTGAACCAGTAAGCAGCCAGTGGGAGAGGGAGGGTGGAAGGAAGAGGAAAAAAAACCGACAGAAAGAGTAGAGAGGGAGGAAGCGAGCGAGCGGCGTAGTTTAGTCTGAACTCTCTGAGAAGCTGCGGTCGACAGAAGAAGTTTGATCCGGTTGGTGATAGCCACTCTCTGAAAGGCGACCAGCTACCAAAAGCAGGTATTTTACTTATTTTAGCTACTCTTCGTTAGCTTTGGAGACTTTTAGAACTCATTCAATCCGCCGCTGCGAGCCGAGCAGCAAGTGCAGCGAACCAGGAAGCTCGGCAACTTCAGCCTGGCTGGGTGGAGTTGGACCTCCGTCACAGATTTAACTCTGCTTTTTACCTAACTTATCCACGCTCTCCACCCACCACCGGACACGGTGTGATAACACGCGAGGCGTTTATCCACTCGTGTGAATGTAGCCGCCGGTGAGGAGCTAACGCTGAAGTAACGGTAGACACAGGAAGTGATTCGCTTGGGTGAGCGGCTGCAAAGGCCGAAGAAGACTTTGAGCTCAAGTGGACGTGAAATAAAGGTGTCTCCAGACTGCTTGAACACCGGTGTTACGTAAAAATGTGTTCCATGATCAAAACGAGCCCCTCCCAGCTCCTGTCTCATTTGTTTTAAGTAAAGATATTTTACAGTTATATAACAAATACAAAAAACAGTTGGTTGCGTTTTTGTGTCACTTTTGTGCCCGTTGTAGCCGGTAAACCGGATGTGGTGTTTCGCGGTGTTTAGCAGGAAAAATGAGGTCACACTTTTTCCAAAGGCATGGAACTGATTCCTTCATGACGTTTATATTCTGGGATATTTTAGAAACTACGTTTGCAGAGACAGACCCGAGCTAGGTGGAGGCAGTTTTCCACGGTGAACATATTTCAACGTAACACCGGCGCGAGTGTTTAGTTGAACTTTGATTTTGTTGTGCAGCGGTCAGTGTGTACGTCGTGTGTGGTCGCTTACACGTCTGACATGAAGCACATCGTCACAGATTGACTTATACATTAAAAAAAAACAGCGATTTCCTGCTGCTCACCTCCATCGGCGTGCCTGAACCACGTGATCCGCATGTCTGCTCACTTAGCGCGATAAGGGACCTTTTGGTGAACCTTTGAAAACCTCATGGTTCATTTGTTTATGCATAAATCCTGTATTTTAACTTGGTGTGTCTTTAGCAACAAAATCTGATTTTAGCGTTCATGTTTTTGTCAGAACTAAAGTTTGAAATACTGCAGCTAGCTTGTTTAGGCTGGAAAAGTATTAAAATTTAAGTTCTGGGTATTTTGACCACGGGTTTTCCTGAAATTCCAGCTTTATTTAAAGTGATTTTCGACTGAATGACTCTGCAAACATTTGAAATTCAGTTATTGAAACCAAGAGATGCCACATTGGATGAGTATTGGACCAGAAATCTTGCAAATGGGGAAAAACTATCCAGTTTTTTTTTTTAACGCTAAGCAATTTAAAGTTGATGAAAATCCATCTATGGAAAAATGTACCTAAAACAAAGATGGCCTGTTGGGCAACATGAGTAATGGTCACATCAGATTTTATGGATTAGCATAAAAATGCTGGGTTTGTAATCTAATTGCAGCACATTTGACTTTAATGATCAGCTGTGCAGCAAGACTTTACTGTGGCTTAGGGCTGAGCATCAAATCAAGTACATTTAGTATCTATTACCCAACGGCACAAGCCACAAGTTTGCCAAAGAGTGTTTTTAACTTCTCAAAAATGTCTTGGCTCATACATTTGGAGCCTTTATTGGCTCAGCGACTGCTTGGATTTTTTTTTTTCGGCCAAATTTGAATTAAAAATCCATCAAACTTCAGAGCTTCTCAGTTCTATAAATGGTCACATTCTCATCAGGTCCCATGAGGCCGTGTCATGTTGCATCAACACAGGGGTTGGGCTTTGTCACTCAGATTAGTGTTTGCTCTGTTTAGATGGCAAGTCATTGTGCTCTCACTCAGGGAAGCAAACAGACTCTGGCATGCATGCACTCCCTCATGGCTTTGAATGTTGCAGGTGGTGAAACTCAGCAAAAAGGCAGATAAAATCGTTCTTAGAGTTGGTAAGTGCCTTTAACTCTGGCAAACCTCCACTTCAACCTGCTAATGTTGGCGATCTCAGAGGGAGGGAGTCTCGGGTTTAATCAGAGCCATACGTTTGTTTCAGATCAGCTGATTTCTGCTGAGAAGCCGTAAAACCACAGCAAGAGCATGCTTAGCTTATGTCACTGACTCCATACTCTGGCATAGACAAGCCAAAGCAACATAGATTTAAAGCTCCCAGTGTGTCGTTATTTAGCCTTTTCTAGACTTTGTCATTGATGCTGTTTTTTTCTTTTCTTGAAATAAATCTTCTCATTAGTCTCAAAGTCACACTTGCATCACAACATGTCCTGTTATTGCATTCAAGTCTTTTTGTTAAATCAACTCATGACATTAAATTGTGAAATCACTTCTCTGGAGGCCAGTTTTAGTGCCGTTATTGAGCCTCCTGCAGAGATTGTTGCATTCCATCTTTCATGTGTCAGCAGCGTCCACACACAAGCCCCCCCACAGAGAGTTATGTACCGTGGCCCAAACATCTTTATAATATGAACAGGGAGCTGTTCCTGTTGTGTTACAGTCTGAACTTGTCTGGATGTTGAGTGTGCTTTGGGGCAATGACACACTGTTTGGTAACATCCCATCATCTACTGCCACCCAGTCTCTCTGTGACTTTCTGTTGTTTGAACTCAGCTCAGATGCATTTGATCCCAGATTTCAAATCCAAGAAGAAAACCCACCTTCCCTCTGTCTGGGATGAGTTGGATCTATGCAGCCATGTCATAAGCATGTCTCATTGGTTTTCTTGGTGACCGCTGTTCCCACCCGCTGCTGCTCCTCCTGCTAGAGTTTGTTCGTCTCCACCCTAACCTTTCCTCCCTCTTCCTCCACACAACAGCACCTGTAAAGTCTGATTACAGTCGAACAATTCCAGGAAAGCACTGCTCTCCGGCTATGTGAAGAATAGACGTGCTGAGATTTCTGATCTGGAAGGACGGACAATGACCAAACCTGTCTGATGGCTGCTAATGCCTGAGTAGATGGAGCTTTCTGTTACTGGAGTTTTAGCTCTTGGTGAAGAGCTAAATTAAAGATTTAACACAACTGGATAAAAAGCTACCTGTAGTCATTCCTTTCTGTTAAACTCTTAAAAGAAAGAGCTAAAGTAGAATAATTTATCACACTAAATAAAGCTGTATGTCATCAAAATGTGCTTTCTGCAGTTTACAATAGAGATTGCTGATCACATTCACCACCGGCACTTAAAACTCCCTTTTCACTATGACCTTTGAAACCTGCAGCAGGATCGGTCTACCATTTTATTAATGCTTTAACTTCCTTGTTGGCCTAAATCCTGATGCGTGCCAGCCATCCATTTTTCCAGTCGGACATTCTGAGGACTCTGAACGCACCGATTTACAATTTAAAAAAAAGCAGAACCCTTAATGAAGTGTTGGTTAGGAGAAATCAGAAGTGGTGAGGTCAAGAAACCACAAAAACGAATCTCATCAAACATCCAGCCTGAGGCGTGGGGAGTGAGCGATAAGAGATAAATAATTAAACTACAGAAAGCAGCAGTAGCAGGTTTTTGTGACTGGATCGTTCAGAAATGTTTCAGAGCAGCGTTACTGCTGACAGACATGTTGATCTTAACCCCAAACATTCTTTTACTGTCTATTAGAGGCTTGCTATCGCTTCATCAATACTGTTCAAGGTATTTCAGGGGAAAAGTAAACAGTTGGCCCAGTATCTACGTTTAAGCATCTGTAAAAGTGTGCATTTGGTCTTTTAACAAGATAACTACTTGCATAATAGGCAAGGAATTTGTTCTCTGGCTCTTAAATAGACCAATATTCCAGACGATCTTTGACGCTTGCTTACTGTTTATAAATCAGCCTTGGAATTTTTAGTGTTTGAACAAAATAGAAACCATATGTTGTCTCAGGTAGAGGAAAAATATTTGACGAGAGACCAAAGAGCTGCAGTGATGCTGAAATTGGAACTAAATGTTCTGATTTGATTTAAAAAAAGCGACATCCTTGATCTAAAGTTATGTTGGGATTTAAGCGTTGGACTAGTTGAAATGAAACTAATTTAGGCAGAAGGAAAAACTGTAAAAAGATGTCAAAGTGGCCTAAAAGTCAAATGGAAACTTGGTCAGACTGCCTTGAAGAGATCATTCTATCGTATCTCTAGTGGTGTTTGTTGTTGAGTAACCCGTGTGGAGAACAGCTGATGGTATCGACACCCAAATTTATCTGACTAATCAGACTTCATCTAGTTTCTCACTGGACTGCGACAGAATGAGAACAGCATTTGTGAGGGACTTTCCAAGATATCTCAGAATGGTTGCCGTCACCCTGTTTCCTCACAGGAATCGCAGCGTCTCACTCTTGTGCTGCTTGAAGTTTGAACATATTTTAAAGACAAGTTTCCACTGAAAGAAATCAGTCGTCTCTGGAGTCAGGAACCCTTCTGGGTTTAGTTTCCACCAGTCAGAAATGAAATAACTTTGGGAGGAGTTGGGAACCAAATTATGATTAAAATGAGAAGATGAAGTCACTGAAATGACACCATAGATGCCGTATGTTTGCATATGCTGATGAATGGAACTCAGCCTTGTATAAAAATCTCCAACCAGTGAGTTTCTGGTTTCAGAACCACAGGCGTAGGTGATGGATGTGGATGCAGAACCGTTCAGAAGTGATGACTACTATTGTCTGGCTTATCGTAGAGAATGAGATCCTAGTTTTGGAGGCATTGTGGAAAATGATGTCCATAACTTCTTAATAAATTAAAATCATACCGATATTTAAAAGCCCATGGCTCCGCTCAGCACTTGTTTGAAGAAGACCCCTTCTCCTTAAAAGACTCTCATAACAAGTTCCCCAAATGTCAAAATAGTTTTCTCCGTTTGTAATTTCCCTTCTCCTCGTGTTGCCCCACCCGCCACCGTTTGAGATGAGCGGGGATCCAGAGGAGGAGCGGACATGTGAGCCTGCAGCTTGTCTAGCACCTACTCTCTGATCTCTGCTTGTATTATTGAACCAAAGGGGTAAAACCAAGAAGACTTGGCTGAATAAAGTGTTTGCTGGACTGGGAGACATGAATGATTGAAGTTGAGCCGTCAACATTGTCAGCAGTGCTAAACGACCGCCACATTAAAACATCAGCCGAGGGCGATCTGGTTCAGCTCGTACTGGTGCACTGCTATGATGGGATGTAGTTGGTGGGAGTGTGGTGTTATTGACCCGTTGTATTGATGGTTCAGCTGGTAGAGCTGGTTTCTGGACTCCCTGCTGCTGGAGGAAGGGGGCATGTTGGAGGTTGTCCCTCTGGAACTCAAGGAGAAGTGTTAAAGGAATGAAAGGGAGTGAAATGGACGAGTCCAGTAGAGCTGACGTAGGATGCTCTGTAGCGCTGCCCTTTTCCTTTTCTCTCCTTGTTCCTGAATGTTTTCCTCTCAGCACCAGCAGCTGCTTTACTTCCTCTCTGTAACCACACTCTGGTCTCTGGGATCCTCTTTTAGAGCTGTCCTCCTTCCTCTCTGGTATGTTTTTGTTTTTTTTCCAGGGTTTCTCTTCCTCTTTCAAGGCTTCTCATTTAAAAGCAAGGACTGCTTTCATTGTATATGTTCTTTATTGTTGTTTCATGTTATGTAAAACAAGGTTATAGCGTTTCAGTGTGACCTATGATTTCAGTTAATGAGTAGTGAGTATTGTGTCCAGTTGTGAGGAGCTGAGTCTTCACTGCTGTGTCCCTGGTCTGTTGGGTGCATCTGGATGTTTTATGGCTGACTTCTCTGTTAGACTGAAGAAAGCTGGGGATTGGATCTGATCAATGTTATTAATGCACAATGTCAACATCCATAGAAAAGATCTAAAATTGGCAGCTGGGACTTCTTTGTCCCTCCTCTCTCATTTCTATATAGAACAGCGCTTGTCAAATAAAAATAGCTGGGAGTAATTTTAGTCTTTATTCCTCTCTCTGGAGAAAGTCTGAAGTGTGTCGGGTTTATCTGTGTCAGGCGCTTCGCTTGGACGGTGGCAGATATCGTTAAACTGGGCTCGTTGGCTCGTTTGTGTTTTTTCTTGAGTACTTCTTTTGGTGTCAAGTTAATTATGATCCGTCTGGTAATTCAAGCTTAAGTAAGTAGCGTGCATTCAGCATCTTAAGTGTTTGTAATGTAACTGTATACTAATCTCCTTACACCCATGGGCCTTTTTTACCCACCGCCACTGTGAAAGTTAGGCCGTGATGTTTTTGCTGATGTGGGTGTTTGTTTACAAAGTATGCTGTGAACCATTAAGAATTTAATTAAACCTCCAGAATCCACAGTTATAAACTTTTGGGGTATTCCCAATTAACGATGGCTGCTAATGGACTTTAAAAAACATAAAAAAGACTGTTGAGCAAGCTATGTTTTTATAAATCACAATTCAAAAGTCCAACCCCCTTTCATCAGAACCCCACCTGCAAAGTACAGGAGAATGCTGGACAGAACATACTGACAACCATGAAATAACAATAACATTATTTTACCTTTTCAACCTGTTTTTGGTACCATTTTCTGCCATTATTCCTAACGCACCTGTGTAACCATTTAATTAATTAGTATGCTAGCCAGCCCGGCTCTGGCTTTGCTTCCTGTTCAGCTGCTCCAAGCTAAGAATGCATGATGGGTATGTGCAGAGGGACGGTCCCAGGGCAGTTTGATGGATGGATCAGGTGCCAATCAGTAAAAACGAGACGTTCACAATGATTGGATGAGGTTTTTTCCAGGATTGTACATTTCAGAGTTGATTCAAATTATTCATCTTTTTAAACATTTAATTTATTGGTTGCCATCAGGATATGAAGAACATCATCACACCAAAATGCTACAGAAAATCATCTCCTGCTCACCTTTAACGGATAATGTGCAATAATTCATTGTTACTCACATCACATAACTCCTACAGATATGTGATTACTTGCTAAAATGGTAATAATTGAACCTAAAGTTGTGTTGAAGATTGACCAAAGTTCCTATTATTCCAAAGGGTCTCAATATAAAATGAATTTTGGCATGAAACTTTGATGTCAATATGCGTTCCTTTATATGAAGGATTGGTTTTTAATATATAAAAGGTTACCGTCCAGTAACTCCTCTCCCTCATTGGGAATCGTGCTAAAGGAAGAAAATAATACCAGACCAGAGGAGTGTCACAGGTGAGAGTTCAGACTCCCTCGACTAGTAATCTAAGCAAGTATTCTACCTGTTGAGACAAACCTGTCCCCTGAGAGAAACACTAGTGAGGACAGGAGGCAGAGCAAAGATGAGAGGTGGTTCTGGTAAATGTGTCCAAGATATAAGGGAGGATGGAAGACAGAAATCTGTGGAATGCCTTTGCTCACTGACTCCCTGATAGGGTGAGCATGGGAGGAATGCGACCCTGAAAGGCCGGATAAACATAAAGGAAGGAGGGTGTTAGGACTCCCAGCCAGCTGAGAGGCACAAGCAGGCCTAATTTACCCCCCCACCCACCAGGGATGAGCTTGAGTAGTGAGCTGTGATCGCTGTCAGCTGTTGCAGCCTGACGGCTTGTTGATAAAGTCTGGAGTCAGGAGAAGAATGGAGGGTTTTCTGTTTTCGTACAGGGTCAGTGTGCTGGAACAGACGGCGCTGTCTCAAGAAGCTGGTGTGTTAATCTAGACACAATTGGATCTCACAGATAAACTGTTTATAGTTTTGTTTTTGGAAATGAACCCATGAGCTCCAGATCCATCTCTGATACGAGAGGTTCCTGATCCAGCCTGCTAGTGAGGGATTATCTGCATAGTTCGTGGTTACCGATGTGTTTGCACTCGGTGAAATGTGGGTTTTGGTCCCAGACTTCATCTTGGTTCAACTTGTACAGCTTTTAAAGTTTTGGCTATAAAGACGCCTCATACTTGACCTTTTTGTTGATAAAATATAAAAGTTTGACAAATGCAAAGTCATTAGGGTCTGTTTTTCTGCCCTGTTGTGTACAAGCAGTCCTTTATGTCACGATAAAAACTCTGGCAGCACATCTTTGTCCCACAGGACCTTTGCTGTTGCAACATAAAGCCCTTCAAGCTCATATTTTAGCTTAGACACGGAGATAAGCATGAGTCTGACCTGGGTGTTGATCCTGGAGCGATACACAAACAAATGCATCACCATTGGATGAAAAGTACTGGAGTAGTAGTACTAAAGTGGATGTTGTCCGTGTTCTATGCTGGAATGATCGCTGATGTAAAGCTCGTGGGCTCTTGTCAGTCATAGATCACCATGTTTGCTTTATTCCCCTCAGGGTGTCTCAGGCGTTGGTGTATAAGGGTGGCTTGGATCAGCACGCTGATACTGGTTAAACTGGTTCAGGCACTCTCTCTGAGCTCTTTGTCAGCAAGTTGTTTACTAGCTGTGAGAGAGTACCGAGGGAAGAGTTTTATATTAAATCCATGTCAAGAATCTCAGGATCTCGGCGTGTTAAGTGTTGGTTACAAATTCCACATTCTGAGATGTTTTTTTGCCCCTCACACATTAGTGAGACAATGTTTTAATTGTTCTCCGTGTGGTTTCACAATCAGCATCATTAAGATGAATTCCACATTGAAATCACTCTTCGTATTTTAGCACTCGTCGTTTTTCCCCAAAGGATTAGAATGATAGACGACCTTTTAGCTGCTTTTAGTTCAAGTTATCAACGGATGGAGAGTTTGCTCAAATGAAAGGAAATCTTGAATGCTTTGAGTTTAGATGCTGCTAATGCCTTTACCCTCCAGTGGTTTTCTAACCCTAACAAACGCTCCCGTCTAACCTGAAACGAAGCATGCAGCAGCTCCGTGGCCTTGGTGGCGGGGATAAAAACATCGATAGGGATGTTCAAATGGAGCTTTTATTTCCTGCTGTCAACCTTCTTCCTCATAACAGAAAGGTGCCGTAACTGAGCTGTAATCACAACAAACACATGCTCCCTCTAGCTAACTTGAGGCACCACTGCTGAGCGCTGAAATCTCTGATTATAGTTTGTTTTTGCTCTGGCTCAGCAGCAGGAAATTGTTTGTTTTTTAAACCTAAAAGTGGATGCAGAATCTTGTTTTATGGGATGTTTCAGTTTGACCAGATACTTTCATTCTGCCATCCTTTACACAATGTAAGTGATTCATTCCCTCCTCGCACTAAGCTCTAATACGGTTTCTTGTCGTTCTGAAACAGCCACCATGTCCGATGCAGACAGGTTTCTCTACGTGGACCGTAACCTGGTCAACAACCCACTGGCTCAGGCTGACTGGGCCACCAAGAAGCTGGTATGGGTCCCCTCGGAGCGCCTGGGCTTCGAGGCGGGTACGGTGAAGGAGGAGCAAGGCGACGAGTGCATGGTGGAGCTGGCAGACTCTGGTAAGAAGGTGAAGGTCAACAAGGATGACATTCAGAAGATGAACCCGCCCAAGTTCAGCAAAGTGGAGGACATGGCCGAGCTGACCTGCCTGAACGAGGCGTCGGTGCTGCACAACCTGAAGGAGAGATATTACTCTGGTCTCATCTATGTGAGTATGAAACCGAGCTGTTGCTCATTAATTGTTTCTGTTGTTGCAACATTTCCCCGTTGTCTTATTAGTGTCCCATGGCTGGGCTCAAATCCTATTCATCTTCTCCTTAAGCCTGATTGCTTAAGACGTCCTATTGTGTTCTTACTGGAAGTGGAGAAAAATGTGCAATCTGGTAACGTTCTCAGGATATTCGATTGTTCTGTCCTTGCCCCCTTTGACTACGCTCCAGGACTGTCTCGTTTGTTGCTTTTTCTCTGTTTTGGATTATATCGCATAAACAGGAAGCTTCAGGGAACAATGCAGTCCAGAGTGGGAGAGAAGTGGTAAAACGGTGGAAAAACGAGGGGCACCAGTCCAGTATTTGCGGAAATGGGCATGGAATGTAAACCATGCTGTAACTGTCATTACTGCTCCTATAATTAATGTTATTTACTCCCCTTTTCTGGCCTGGGAGTGATTTGGACTCTTTGACTCTTTAGTTGTGACCCGGTCATATCAACAAAAGTTTTCCCCTCCCTTGCTCTCCAGAGGTCCATGCTGTGGACGGCTTAAGTGGCTCCAGGCTCTGTAGCCTTAAAATGGAGCTTCTCTCAGGGGAAAACCAGTGTACCAGAGACACTTGCTGGAATGAGATACCAGCGGGTTTTTAATGGAAACATGTGGGATAACAAATAACCTGTCGTGTATCCAGGATCACTCATCGACCTAAACCTGCAGCTGGGTGGGGTTGGGATTATGCAAGGCAAGTGTAACAAAGTTATAAAAGTGAAAAGGCTCTCAGCTCGGAGCTGATGAAGGATGAGAAATCTCTAACTTACTCAGCTGAGCCACAGCTGTGCTGTGAACGGGTCATTTAACACGTTTTATTTATTTATAACCTTAATTTCACCAGAAGATTAAAAGATCTCTCCTGCTAAAGGGTCCTAGCCAGGACAGTGTCACACAGTTCAACACAATTACCAAAATAAAAGCATTAAAAACAAAAAACTTGAGAGCATTTACGCCCGGGTGTGTTTAAGTGACCAACTCCTCAACTCATTCTGCAAAGTTTCCAGACAGCTGGACCTCTTCAGTCCAGTCCCAACTCTCAGGGCTGTAGGAGAGCAGAGCTTCTGAGACCAGAGAAAAACATCTTGTGTTATTTTGGTTGAAAGGACTCGGAAAGCATGTGGATGTCCCACAGGTTTGGTCTTCAGGTGGACCGCGGAGACCAGCACGCCCTTTCAGATATCACCAGTAGTGTGTAGGACTAAAATGAACGTTTCTCAGAACCAGCAGAACGGTAGTAGATCTGTAATTCAGTTACGCTGGTTTAGAATCACAACATGGAACAGCATTGAACATATTTTTTACTTACGCGGAGCCAGAAAAACAAACTATCTGATCAGCACAGAAGTGAAAGAAGGTGTTTTGTGTGAGACCGTTAATAAAAAGCTTCAATCCAAAGACCGAGCCCTGAGGAACACCCCAAAGGTAAATGGGACCATGTGGCTGTTCATATTATTTAAATGGTGCTAATGAAACCTAAGGTATGGTGTGTCTGAGGCTGTTAGACCACAACTTAAGGGTTTGGTCGTTTTAGCTAAACATGGCCACGGAGAGACGTCTCTGTGCCGTTTGCATTTTAGCATTTTCTCTAGTTGGTGTATTACAGACACTACCTAAACAGCTGTTTACAGATTTGGTCATTTGTAATATGATCTGCATGTAATAATTTTTACCCACATTCTAAAAAAAAATTTTCCTTAAGCTCCACGTGTTCCTGATTTTAGTTCTACTGTCTTTATTAATCTCCTCACATCATGCATCTGTCCTGCAGACCTACTCGGGCCTGTTCTGTGTCGTCATAAACCCGTACAAGAACCTGCCCATCTACTCCGAGGAGATCGTTGAAATGTACAAGGGAAAGAAAAGACACGAGATGCCTCCTCACATCTACGCCATCACAGACACGGCTTACAGAAGCATGATGCAGGGTGAGTGTGTTCACGTCTACAAACCCAGTGATGCACACGATGACCACCATCTGTTGTTATCTAGGGCCTCATGAACAACCGGTTAGTGGAGAAATCATTTACGTCCTTCAGGAATGATGAGCTAACTGCTAGTACCGAGGGCAGCTGCGATCTTGCGGTTTTACTTTCGTCTTTAAACACCAACTCAGACGCCGAACTTATGTTACGTGTTTTAGGACGTTCCTGCTGAACTCGACCCCTGTGGCCGTGTAATGGCCATGAAGTTTGTGATGTTGGGGCAGTTTTAAGACTTGGACCAGTCACATTTATGCCTGACTGTGTTGGCTGAGCCTTTGTCTTGTTAAAGCTGCAGGATGTAAACTACTCCACGTCACAGCTGCTGTTGAACTGGGTTATTTATAACTTCTACACAGAAACACTTCAAAATGGGTAAAATATCACTTTAAGGCTCCTGATCAGACCGTTTTATACAATTATTCTGCAAAACTGAAAAAATAAAGTCACAATGTAGACTGAGCTTGCAGATATTTTGATAGAAGTCTGGAAAAGTGACTTGGATTTTTGGAATATGAGTGACTTGTACCCCAGGTGACCCGAACATTAGGGTTGAATCTGAGCGTGTTTTCTTTTGTTCTCTAAGCTGACACAACCCAGTGTCTATTTAATTTATCAGTAACTATTATGAACACACATCCTGCCTAAATTAGCTGCTGCAGATATCCTGTTCCCTGTTTTCCGGCCGTTATCCGTACCACAGCGTGTAATTATGCTGCTAGTCCACGGTTGGAGTTTCCTGTGGAGCTGCTGCAGTGGTGTTCCTCTAATCCACCTCCTGGGTGGATTCTGTTGGTTTAGCATTAGCTCGCCCCCTCTGCTCTTCTCTTCTGGGTCCCTCTGATGCTCGTCGGGTACGTTTTGTGCTGCGCACCACGTTTCAGGATATGCTGGAGTAATTGGGCTCTTAGAACTCTGGCAGAGGCTCTTTAGTCACAGGAAGCCGGATATTGATTTCCTGTCTGTGCTCTGTGTATTTCCTGTACGGACCCCGCCAATAACAAGCTCACATCTAGCTTCCACTTCTGCAGAATTTACAGTTTCCACATGTTTCCTTTACAGATCGGGAAGACCAGTCTATTCTCTGCACGTGAGTGACAAACATGACATAATCCGCTCTCGATCATTGTTCTGATGTGTTTGAGCTTCTCCTGTCCCCGTGCCTTTATGTTTGGATCTGGCTGCATTTTTGTCTCGTACAGAGGTGAGTCTGGCGCCGGCAAAACGGAGAACACCAAGAAGGTTATCCAGTATCTCGCTCATGTGGCCTCGTCTCACAAGACCAAAAAGGATCAGGTCAGTCTTTCTGCTCACGTTTAACTCATCAGTTCATCTTTTCTCTTTGCTCAGATAAGGAAATACCTTCTCTCCTGAAGCAGACGTACTTTTGGCTCAACCTTTTATTTACAGCTTCTTTCTTTAGTGAGAAAATAAACGTCAGCAGTCAAACGCCACAGGAGGAAACGAGCCTCGAGTGATTTAAACATTTCTACTAACCAGAACGCACTCGATCTGATACGTTTAGTTTGGTTTTACTCATCAGACGCTTCAGCAGAGCTAGAGAAGCTGTTGTTGTTCCACATGATGGGTGGAATAAAAACCTGCTGGTTTCTATGAGCGGCGTCCATCATCCCGTTTTGAGGTTGTTGTTTTTTTTTTCCCATCAACAGAGCAATTTGGTCCTGTCACATGTGAGTTGACTCTCCCCCTTTCATTTGCTCCTCCTCCTCCTTTCTGCTTCTGTCGTCACCTTTCTGTTTCAGACCCCGCCCCCTCGCTGAAGCTACTGTTATGGAAGTCACTTTAACCTGAGGGCAGAGGGGGTGTCTTTCCAGCCTTTAGGAAGCAGGGAAGAAGTTTCTGTGCAGCTCAGTGGCAGCCCGATGTGTTCTTGTGAAGAATTCAACCAGACAATGGGGGGGGGGGTCTAATGTGAGGAAGACATCCAACCAGTCTGGGACTGTTTTTATTTTTGTCTGGTTTAATTTTTCCAAATCTTTATCGCTGCTTTTTCTGTGCATCTCGGTCCACAAATGTTTGGGTTGTCTCCGGCAGATGTTTAATAACAGATGTGTAAAAAAATGTTTTTGTGCCCCAGAAGATGAGATTTAGTGTCTGCAGAACCTTTAAAGGCTCCGAGCCGGGTCCAGCGGACGGGTGATGGCTTGTTGAGTTTCCGGGTTCTGGTGTTGGCTCATTGGGGCACTAACATTGTGATGTTGGGGTTGCTTTGGGTGCCATGTGCGTTGCTGCGGTGTCTCTCTTTGTTTGTTCATAATCGTCTTTCTCCACAGATGTAAATAATATTTTGGGTGAATCAACAAATATTGTCTTCATATTTCAAAATGCTTTCTTTAAATTAAGCAGATTTTAACACCTAATCTAAGTTAAAGGGATTTTACAGCTTTTTTGAGGTGTTTCTGTGTGAAAGTTATAGTTAGCCTTCCTGAAAAGCCTCATTACCTCCAGGACTGATGAGCTAACGGCTAGTCTGAGCACAGCTGAGACCCAAGTGTGCTGCTGCTGTCCTAAAACGGCTCCAGTCTCTAGGATTTCCTAGATGTTCATGAACCGTTACATCTTTAACACCTTTACACTAGTTTTTATGTAGAGTTCTGATCTCCCTCCGTGGTGTAAATAACTCCAGCAGCAGCAAAGTGGAGCATTCCCGGTGCCTTCAAGGATCAGGTCTGCCAGGAACCGCCTAAGATTTATTCACACTTGTGAAAAATCACAGAATTTCATGTAAATAAGGTGAAGTTGACACTGATTCATGAACTGATATGAAAATTTAGAGGTTGGATGTTTTAAGTTGTCAGCTCTGTCCTAGCTGTGCTCAGACTAGCCGTTAGCTCATCAGTCATCTGTTTATCTGAACCGAGGTTGCTCAGGTAGTTAATTATAACAGGTAAGACTTACACAGGAAAACACTCCAAAACTGCCCTAAACTCCCTTTAATACCCGACTAGAGAAGGGGGATCGTCCCTGTTTTAGGTCCCGGTCTGTTGTGTGAGCTCTTATTCTGCTCCTTTCCACCAGGGGGAGCTGGAGAAGCAGCTGCTGCAGGCTAATCCCATCCTGGAAGCCTTCGGAAATGCCAAGACGGTCAAAAACGACAACTCCTCCAGATTTGTATGATCCACCCCTTCATCTCATCTTTCATGTTATCATTTATTTTCTCCCTGCGTGAATCTATGTTTTCTTCTCCTTTCAGGGAAAATTCATCAGAATTAACTTTGACGTGAACGGTTACATCGTTGGTGCCAACATTGAGACGTGTATCCTTTCCACCATCTTTGCTTTGATGTTAGAATCCCATCAGGAGCTAAACGGCCTCTTTAGAGGGAGGCTTTGTGTTTTTAACGGAGCCTTTCCTTGACGGAGCGACGTCCAGACTTGTTGGAGAAATCCCGAGCCATTCGCCAGGCCAAAGACGAGCGAGCGTTCCACATTTTCTACTACTTGCTCACAGGAGCGGGAGACAAACTGCGGAGTAAGAAACCATTGGAAGTTCTCCAGTCATTCCTAACTGTTGTGTGTAATCGCTTCTCCTTTTTGTCACAGGTGATCTTCTCCTGGAAAACTACAACAACTACCGATTCCTTTCCAACGGGAATGTCACGATTCCGGGTCAGCAGGATAAGGATCTGTTCACAGAGACCATGGAGGCCATGAGGATCATGGGTATTCCCGAGGATGAGCAGATAGGTAAGGGAGCAGCTCATCCATTCTCTGACAGTTTTCGTGGGACCTTGCTGTAAACGTCTCCTGATGGGGTTTGGTTTGTGCAGGAATGCTGAAGGTGGTGGCCTCAGTTCTGCAGCTTGGAAACATGAACTTCAAGAAGGAGCGCCACACAGATCAGGCTTCCATGCCTGACAACACGGGTACGTTTGACCTGATGCGTCAAATCCTTTTATTGCATCTTTCACGTCTTTGTCACACCTTTCTATATTTTTTCATCTGCAGCTGCTCAGAAAGTGTGCCACCTGATGGGAATGAACGTCACAGACTTCACCCGAGCCATCCTGTCACCCAGAATCAAAGTGGGCCGAGACTTTGTCCAGAAGGCTCAGACCCAGGAACAAGCAGAGTTTGCCGTGGAGGCCCTGGCCAAGGCCACGTACGAGAGGATGTTCCGCTGGCTCGTCATGAGAATCAACAAAGCCCTCGACAAGACCAAAAGACAAGGAGCCTCGTTCATCGGCATCCTGGACATTGCTGGTTTTGAGATCTTTGATGTAAATCTAAATAAACGTTTAAAAGATTTCCCCTCCGAGCCAAACTGTCCACACCCACAGCTGTTTTTGTTTTCCTTCCTCCAGCTGAACTCCTTTGAGCAGCTGTGCATCAACTACACCAACGAGAAGCTGCAGCAGCTCTTCAACCACACCATGTTCATCCTGGAGCAGGAGGAGTACCAGAGGGAGGGCATCGAGTGGAGCTTCATCGACTTCGGCCTCGACCTGCAGCCCTGCATCGAACTCATCGAGAAACCTGTGAGTCTCACTTCCTTTCATCCTCACGCATCTATATGTGTGGCTGTTGTAGTGCTTCTGTCTTTTTATTGTCTGTACATTTAACCAGAACCAGGTAATATAGCGTTAAACTTTGGGAGCTTTATTACAATGTTTATTAAGATCCACCTCAGCCTAAAGCTGTGGTGGCTTTCTTCAGAAACAAGTTCTCCCTCCTTTATTTTGCTGTCTCTAGTTCTGTCGAGGTGTTTGTGTCTCCTGGTGATCACTGAGGCGAGACTGGAGTGTTACTTAAATGCATTTTGGCCCTTTTGTGTCCAGGCCAGTCCTCCTGGCATCCTCGCTCTGCTGGATGAGGAGTGCTGGTTCCCCAAGGCTACAGACAAGAGCTTTGTGGAGAAGGTGCTCCAGGAGCAGGGCACTCACCCCAAGTTCTTTAAGCCCAAGAAACTGAAGGATGAAGCAGATTTCTGCATCATACATTATGCTGGAAAGGTGATTTTACACACACACAGTAACAGCTCTGATACAACAGAGTCACAAACACACCTCCACGGTTCCTGGCGTGTCTCCTTAGGTGGACTACAAAGCAGATGAGTGGCTGATGAAGAACATGGACCCTCTGAACGATAACGTGGCTTCACTGCTGAACCAGTCCACTGACAAGTTTGTTTCTGAGCTGTGGAAGGACGGTGAGTTCCTGCTGGTGGTGTTTCAACCAGTGCCGGCTGCTGCACCTACTCTGATGTGGGAACAGATTTTATTCATGGAGGTTTCTCTTTCTTCTGTCGTCTGCGGTTTGGGCCTTTGTGTTTACCTTTTCTCTAATCCCACCGCCCGTTCGTCCTCTTCTTCCTTCGTTTCCTCCCCTTCTGTCTTGTGTGTGTTTGTTGCCTCTCAGAGGTACAGAGTTGTCAGAGAGCTTATTTTTATGAGCGTTTTCCTATTCTACACTCAGATTCAGGTGAACGGTTTCTTTTATATTTTCTCCTTCCTGCTGTTTACCGTGTGTATAAACATGTTTTCTCACCCAAAGCCCTAAATGTTTTTAACCTTTCTGTCATGTTTCTGTGTTAAAATCACCGGAGGCGGTCTCTTTCATTGGACTCTTCTTCTCTCCCTCAGTGTGGTAGTGTTGTTTGGGGACTCCTGGTGTTGGTCTTGGGTACTGCATCAGTGCAGCAATGGGTATAAACTGCATGGGTTTGGTTTTGTCACTTCAGAACATACATGTCCACCACACTCACTGGAGTTTACCAACTTCCTGGCGTGCACACACGTTTAAACCAATCATTGCACATAGTTTCCACTGAGAACAGACAGCATTAAGAGTCTGATCCAGTCACTGCATTCAGATCTTTCTTTTTCCACATTTCACTGGCTTCTAGCCACTGCTGTCCATCATCCTCTCCCTTGACTTGGTGTTTGTGTGGTGTTGCACTGGTCCTGGTTCTGTGACTTGCCTCCCGTCTCTGGCCTGGTGTGTGTGTTTGTTTTTTTATCAGGAGGTTCAGTGATGATGGTTGTTCCTTGTGATGTGCATTTGCTTTGAGTTTGCCTGAATCAACAGGACTGGCTTTTATTCCTCGTCTTACATTTTTCTCTGCTGTCCCCTCATCCAGTCGACAGCATTGTGGGTCTGGATAAAGTGTCTGGCATGTCTGAGATGCCCGGTGCCTTCAGAACCCGTAAGGGCATGTTCCGTACCGTGGGCCAGCTGTACAAGGAGCAGTTGTCTAAACTCATGGCCACACTGAGGAACACCAACCCCAACTTTGTCCGCTGCATCATCCCCAACCACGAGAAAAAGGTATCGGAGAAACACGGGCTTGTCCTTAAAGAGCAAGTTGACAGAGAAACAGTTTTTATACTTGTTGTTTTTGAAATATGATCGTTACTCTGAGTTTAAAGCCATAGTAAGCAACTTTTTCATCTTTTTAAATAATTTTCTTGATCCAGTAGGAGCTAAAATGACCCTTAGCAGGGTGAATAAAAAGTCTCTGGGCCCCTTATGAGCAGGATACCCCGTTTTCAACCTCAGCCTCTCCAGACCGCTGCCATGAAGTCTCACAAAGTCACGCTTTACTGCAATCCATGTTTACTCCTCAGAACAGACAAGCTACACCTGGTTAGCATAATTGTAACGTGTTCATCATGGCGGAGCCTCAGAAGAGATGAAAACATTTATCTGATGAAGCTACAAAAATTAAAAGAACGTCAACATCAGGAGTTTTCTGAATCAGAGACATGTCTCCTGCATGTTTTAGATCATGAACACAGCTGATTTGTTTGATTCAGTGATGAACCGCTCCTGTAGACACTAATGAAGGCTGAGGAGACATTTCAGCAGTTAGATTAAGGTGTTAAAAAGACAAACGCACAGCAAGGAGATAAGTTAACTTTATTATTATACTTTCCTTTTTATTTTACTGTAACATAATTTTACAGATTTATTTTAGGATTAGGATCACAATCAAGACCACAAACTTGTTAGGTTTTCTGTTGTCTTCATCTTCATTCTGTTTCTTTTTGTTTTTTACAAGGAGATGATTAAACCTGTAAATATGGACAGTTTCTTTATTTTTATAGTAAATACAGTTTGACACAAAACAGCCTGAACATCAACGCTGAGATCTGAAGGAGTAGAAACGTAGAACGTGTGGTTGTGGTAGAGACTTGTTTATTTATACAACCACAGCAGAATCATGATGTCTTTAATAATAATAATAATAATACATTTTATTTACACTTTACATTTCAAAGAAATCTCAAAGTGCTTTGATGTTTTCAGGCCGGTAAACTGGACCCACACCTGGTTCTGGACCAGCTCAGGTGTAACGGTGTGCTGGAAGGGATCCGCATCTGCCGACAGGGATTCCCTAATCGGATAGTTTTCCAGGAGTTCAGACAGAGGTGATGCATGGTGACTGTTTTCAGTTTCTACTCTATCAAGAACCAAAACTAAGATGATCTTCCACCAGGTATGAAATCCTGACTCCAAACGCCATCCCCAAGGGTTTCATGGATGGAAAGCAGGCCTGTGTGCTCATGGTGAGCGTGCTTTCAGACTCCCGTAGGTCTTAAATTCTCTGGTGTGACACGACTGAGCCAGCAGTTTATTCTCTCCCATCAGATCAAAGCTCTGGAGCTGGATCCCAACCTGTACCGCATCGGCCAGAGCAAAGTGTTCTTCAGAGCGGGAGTCCTGGCTCACCTGGAGGAGGAGAGGGACATGAAGATCACGGATATCATCATCAGCTTCCAGGCCTGGTGCAGAGGCTACGTCGCCCGCAAGTAAGAGGAGACAGGCGTCAGAAGTCCATCCTGAAGCTTCTGACAGGAGGATTCTGGTGAATTCTGAGCTGGAGGTTGTGTGTTGTGTCATGCTTGCAGGGCTTTTGCTAAGAGACAGCAGCAGCTGACTGCAATGAAGGTGATCCAGAGGAACTGTGCTGCTTACCTTAAGCTCAGGAACTGGCAGTGGTGGAGACTCTTCACCAAGGTTAGCGTCGGCCTCCTTCAACGTGTCCATTACCACACTCGCTACACCTCTCTGAGTCTGTTCCTTTGTGTCTCGTCCTCAGGTGAAGCCTCTTCTCCAAGTCAGCAGACAGGAGGAGGAGATGCAGGCCAAGGACGAAGAGCTGTTTAAGGTGAAGGAGAGGCACATGTTTGCTGAGCAGCAGCTCCAGGAGGTGGAGGTACAAAACAAACAGGTAAAAATGGAGAATATCTTTAACTCATCGATGCAACGAGACTGTGCGTGTTGTTAAAATTTCCCTCCCTGCTGTGCTTGTAGCTGAACGCTGAGAAGATGGCCCTGCAGGAGCAGCTTCAGGCAGAAACGGAGCTCTGCGCCGAGGCCGAGGAGATGAGGGTCCGTCTAGCTGCTAAGAAGCAGGAGCTGGAGGAGATCCTCCATGACCTCGAGGCTCGTGTGGAGGAGGAGGAAGAGCGTGCTTCTCACCTAACAGCTGAGAAGAAAAAGATGCAGCAAAACATTGCTGTGAGAATTTTTTTCTTTTACATTAGTTTATAAACAAAACTTCTTGTTCTGACTTCCTAAATGTTCTGTGGTTTATCTGCTCACAGGATCTGGAGCAGCAGCTGGATGAGGAGGAGGCAGCCAGACAGAAGCTCCAGCTGGAGAAGGTCACTCTGGAAGCCAAGATGAAGAAGATTGAAGAGGACGTCATGGTTTTAGACGACCAAAACAACAAACTGCTCAAGGTTTGGAGTGGAGGACTAGTAGGAGTTGAACTGAACTGAGACGAGTGCTTCTCATCCTCACTTTCCTATTTTATTCAAACTTAGGAAAAGAAATTGATGGAGGAGAGAATCTCAGAGTTCACCACCAACCTGGCAGAAGAGGAGGAGAAATCCAAGAGCTTGCAGAAACTGAAGACGAAACACGAGGCAATGATTACAGACCTGGAGGGTAAGAATGTTGACCTCTTAGCATCATTCTGTTAAAGGAAACCCACCATGGACACTCAGATAACTCAAGTAATAAAGTAAAAATACTAAAAAAAAAAAAAAAAACAGTTCAGAAAAAAATTCTTTTAAATTGTGGTTCAGCAAAATATTACAACAACGAATCTGGGCTGGATTAAAATAACACTGATCCTATAAAAGATTAAAACCAACTAGACCGCGTGTTAAATTAGGGCGTGTCCTGTAATCAGCATCACAGCTGTCTTTAATCCTGGAATCAGTCTGCCTGTTTAAAGACTGATAGGTAGTCACAGTGCTGTTTGGGGTCAGGGTGTGTACCACACTGAACATGGGCCACAGCTAAAGGCTAGGAGACCATCTCCAAGCAGCTTGATGTCCCTGTGACTACAGAGCACCTTCCTGGATGTCGGACTCGAGAAGAAAACTGACCTTTCAAAGAGGTTAGAGGTCAAGGTACATCAGTGTCAGATATGAGTCAAAGTGGACTTGATGACAGACATCTGAGGAGGACACCACTGCTGGACGTACGTCATGAAGAAAATGGGCTGGAATCCGTCAAGCTGCTTGTAAACGAGCCACAAAGATTCTGGGAGAACATTTTTTTATCCAGAGGAGACAAAATCCCATCAGCCCCAAGATCACTGACAAAAAATTAAGCAAAGAGAAAAGAACCCTGTTGTGTAACATGGAGGAGGCTCGGTTCTGGACTCAGGTCATGGGTCCTCCAACAGGATCAAGACCCAAACCACAGACAGAACCACAAGAATGGATCAGAACCAAACAGCGGACCAGTCTGAAGTGGTCTCCTATGAGTCCTGATCTGAATCCAGCTTAAATCATGTTGTTGACATTCAAACGTTTATCATTTCTTCATTTACACTTTAGTTATTTCAGTCTCCGTTGTGGGTTTTTCTCCATCAGATGTATTTGTATGTTGATCTGTTTTATTTCTGCGTTCAGACCGTCTGCGCAGGGAGGAGAAGCAGCGTCAGGAGCTGGAGAAGAACCGGCGCAAGCTGGACGGGGACTTCACGGAGCTCCACGATCAGATCGCCGAGCTGCAGGCTCAGATCGCTGAGCTTCGGGCACAGCTGGCTAAGAAGGAGGAGGAGCTCCAGGCTGCTCTGGCCCGGTCTGTCTGAGCTAAAGTCTATCCTCTCATTTGGACTCCAAGCTAAAGAGGATTTCCATTTGCTGAGTTTTTGCTCCTTTTACTCATTTTCTCTGGCCTCTTCCTCTCGTAGAATTGAAGAGGAGGCCGCACAGAAGAACCTGGCTCAGAAGAAGATTCGAGAGTTGGAGGCTCAGATTTCTGAACTGCAGGAGGACTTGGATTTGGAGAGGCAGGCCCGCGCCAAGGCGGAGAAACACCGCAGAGACCTGGGAGAGGAGCTGGAGGCCCTCAAGACCGAGCTGGAGGACACCCTGGACTCCACAGCTGCCCAGCATGAACTCAGGTAGGACTTTGGTCCAAAAGAAGCGCAGCTTCCTGTAGCTCCAGAACTCACATCTGTTCCGCTCTGCTTCTTAAAGGGCCAAGCGTGAGACGGAGGTGGCGCAGCTCAAGAAGTCTCTTGAAGAAGACGCCAGAGTCCACGAGCAGCAGATGATTGAAACGAGACAGAAGCACAGTCAGGCCTTTGATGAGCTCAACGAGCAGCTGGAGCAGGCTAAGAGGGTAATGTTCATCTGGAGTAGAGTTTCCTCCACGCCTGATCCTCACCAACACTCACGCTCACTGTGTCCTCCTGCAGAACAAAGTGGCGATGGAGAAGGCCAAACAGGCCCTGGAGTCTGAGAAGAACGAGCTGACCATCGAGCTGCAGTCGCTGATGCAGGGTAAAGGAGACTCAGAGCATCGTCGGAAGAAGGCTGAAGGTCTGGTTCAGGAGCTGCAGCTCAAATTCTCGGAGAGTGAGCGCCAGAGGACGGAGCTGGCTGAGAAACTGACTAAAGTGCAGGTAGGACGTTCAGAACATCGTGTCCAGCGTTGCTGAAACGACCCGGTGTCACGTCGTGTTTATAAACGCTCTGCTGTTCACAGGCTGAGCTGGACAACGTCAACGGCCTGTTGACAGAGGTGGAAGGCAAGTCCATAAAGGCAGCGAAAGACTGCTCTACCGTGGAGTCCCAGCTTCAGGATGTTCAGGTACCAGCCATGGTTCCTGTCAGAACCCAGTCCTCCTGGATCTGCTGCCTCAGGTCAGCGCTGATGGATGGATGTTTAAATCTGTGTTCGTCTCTCATCAGGAACTTCTCCAAGAAGAGACGCGCCAGAAGCTGGGTCTCAGCTCGCGCATGCGGCAGTTCGAGGAAGAACATAACAACCTGAGAGAACAGCTGGAGGAGGAGGAGGAAGCCAAGAAGAACGTAGAGAAGCAGCTTCAGATGGCACAGGCTCAGGTAAGACATTCAGTCCCGTCAGAGAAGATCTGCTTAGTGGTTCTAAACCAGGGGTCCCCAATCCTGGTCCTGGAGGGCCGCTATCCAGCAGGTTTTGTGGTTTCTCTGCTCAAACACACTTGATTCAGTGGTTGAATCACCTGTGCAGCAGCTCATCAAGCTCTGCTGAAGCCTGCTAATCACTTGCTAATTGAAATCAGGTGTGTTGAAGCAGAGTTACAACTAAAACCTGCTGGATACCGGCCCTTCAGGACCAGGATTGGGGACCCCTGTTCTAAACCTTCTGAGTCACCCGTTGGTTTCCATACAGCTCGCTGAAATGAAGAAGAAGATGGAGCAGGACGTCAGCTGTCTGGAGACCGCTGAAGAGGGAAAGAAGAGATTTCAGAAAGACCTGGAGTCCACGGCCCAGCGGCTGGAGGAGAAATGTGCTGCTTTTGACAAGTTGGACAAAACAAAGACTCGTCTCCAGCAGGAGCTGGACGACCTGCTGGTGGACCAAGACCACCTCCGACAGATCGTCTCCAACCTGGAAAAGAAGCAGAAGAAGTTCGACCAGGTAGACGCCACGCCACAGGAGAAGAAACCTCAGTATTGGGGTTTGGTGTTCACACACATTAATCCTGTCTCCATCTTGTAGCTGCTGGCAGAAGAGAAGAACATTTCTGCGCGCTACGCAGAGGAGCGTGACCGAGCTGAAGCTGAAGCTCGTGAGAAAGAGACCCGAGCTCTGGCTTTGACCCGGGAGCTGGATTCTCTGAAGGAGGTCAAGGAGGAACAGGACCGCAACAACAAAGTGCTGCGGGCTGAAATGGAGGACCTGGTCTCATCTAAGGATGACGTCGGCAAAAACGTACGTTTAAAAAAAAAAAAAAAACAAAAAAAAAAGAACAGGTTTTCTTTGCTCCGGCACCAGTTTCTTATTGATGCTTTTGTCGCTGAGCAGGTCCACGAGCTGGAGAAGGCTAAACGTGCGATGGAGCAGCAGCTGGAGGAGATGAAGACTCAGCTGGAGGAGCTGGAGGACGAGCTGCAGGCCACAGAGGACGCCAAGCTGCGTCTGGAGGTCAACATGCAGGCCATGAAGGCTCAGTACGAGAGGGACCTGGCTGGACGGGACGAGATGGGTGAGGAGAAGAAGAGAGCGCTGGTCAAACAGGTACCGTTCAGACTTCCACATCAGCTTCAGCTAAAATCGTCCTGGTAGCGCTTTTAAAACGCATTTGGCTGGGATGTGGTTCCTGTAGGTGAGGGAGATGGAGTTGGAGCTGGAGGATGAGAGGAAGCAGCGCGGTGCGGCAGTAGCCGCTCGTAAAAAGCTGGAGCTGGACCTGAAGGAGCTGGAGGCGGGCATCGACATGGCCAACAAGAACCGCGATGAGGCCCTGAAACAGCTGAAGAAACTCCAAGTTAGGATCGACGCTACGCCTTTAAACACCAAGCAGGTTTGGTTCTCAGGGCCGCAGTTTGACCGTTTCTCCTCCTCAGGCTCAGATGAAGGATCTTGTTAGAGAGTTGGACGACACTCGCATCTCCAGAGAGGAGATCTTGACCCAGAGCAAGGAGACGGAGAAGAAGCTGAAAGCCATGGAGGCCGATATGATCCAGATGCAGGAGGTCTGCTTGAATCTGCTGTTTGCAGCTGTTTGCTTCTGTCGACCCTTTTGTTTATGTTTGTTTTCTGTTGATGTTCAGGAGCTGGCAGCAGCAGAGCGGGTAAAGAGACAGGCCCAGCAGGAGAGAGACGAACTCCAGGATGAGATCAACAACCAGTCTGGCAAGAAGTAGGATCTCCACCATCGTTCCTAACATCTCCAGACTAGTCTGTATCTGAGCCGGCTCTATAAGTCTGTGTTCCCTTTGACTCTCAGCGCTCTTGCTGGTGAAGAGAGGAGGCGCCTGGAGGCTCGTATCGCTCAGCTGGAGGAGGAGCTGGAGGAGGAGACATGCAACACCGAGCTGATCAACGACCGGCTGAAGAAGGCTTTGCTGCAGGTTTGTTGGCTGGCTCTAGAAACAGGATATCTGTGGGATTAAACACATTTAATCAACAGTTTTTTCCTCCTCTTTAAAGACGGACCAGATGAACGTGGAGCTGACTGCAGAGCGCAGCACCTCTCAGCGCGTGGAAGGGAGCCGGGCCCAGCTGGAGCGTCAGAACAAGGAGCTGAAGCTGAAGCTGCAGGAGCTGGAGGGGACCGTCAAGTCCAAATACAAGGCAAACATGGCTGCTCTGGAGGCAAAGATCGCTCAGCTGGAGGAACAGCTGGACCTCGAGACCAGGTGATGTCACCTAACAGCCGTGCAGCCCCGACCGGCGTGTCTCAATATTAGGGGTAGACCGATATATCGGGCTGATCTTTACTGATTTTTATATATCAGCTGATATTTGTTCTTAGTAAAGCTGATTTAACCTTTATCACACCTTCCTGCAGGTATGGTGTTAATCTAAATGATTTACTTTAGTATCGGGGACGTGTTTTATTTATTTATGTTCAGGATGGAACTAAGCTCCAGTCCCGTGCTGACTTTAAGCAGCACTCTCTAAACTTGGACGATGTGTTTTTAACTCAGGGAGAGGCAGACTGCCACCAAACTCGTGAGACGCACGGAGAAGAAGATGAAGGAAATCATCCTGCAGGTGGATGATGAGAGGCGCAACGGCGAGCAGCACAAGGACCAGGTCAGACCCAACTTCCTGTTTGTGTATCAGATGGGTCCTGAAGTAGCTCCAGGAGAAGTGTTTATATTTGAGCATCTAACTTCATATGGGCTCATTTGTGTGTTTCAGGCTGACAAGTTGAACTCCCGTATGAAGCAGCTGAAGCGTCAGCTGGAGGAGGCCGAGGAGGAGGCTCAGAGGGCCAACGCCAGCCGAAGGAAGCTTCAGAGGGACCTGGAGGACGCCACGGAGTCGGCAGACGCCATGAACCGTGAAGTTGCCTCCCTCAAGAGCAAGCTCAGGTAGGAAACAAGTCTCCAGAGACCCGAAAGGGTTTCATAATCACTCTGGTCTGATGAACATGGAGGTCCGTGAGACTAAATATAAACCAATGAGTTCACAGCTGATGGACATGCCGTCACCTTTTCTAAATGCTCCTGTTCCAGGCGTGGTGACCTGCCTTTCACTGTGCGCCGCACCGTTACCCGCAGCGGCACCGGCACGGCTGAGAGCGACGAGGAAAGCGAGCCCAAGAGCGAGACCCCCGAGCCTCAAGCTTGAAGGAACCGCGCCGCTCGACGACTCTGAGCTGCATCAGAGCTGGACCGACTCCATCACCCAAAATCCAGTAATGTCCCGACTACAGGCTCGGTCCTCAGCGTTTAGTCCTGAGCCTCATGCAGCCATGTCAGTCTATGCATCCTACACACACACACACACACACACACACACACACACACAGTTTTCGGGCCAAATTCTTCCTTTTTCATTCTCTGGGAAAAATACATGAAAATATTTTTATAAGGAAATGTTCAGCTTGCTAGTCCTGATGTAGGATTTATTTTTCTAATTGAAAACATAAAAACTGAAGAGGATAACTGGAAGAGGACCAAAGTCACACGACGGTCTGTAGAGGTGTATTTTTATAACGGTCGAGAATGTTTTTGCTCCTGCTGAACTTCTAACGGTTTCTACGGTATCCTGAAAGGTTCTCTTAGGTCTCATTTTGCTTGTGGGCTCAGATCTCTCCTCCACCGCTCCCGCTGAAGCTAAAAGCCAGATTTGGTGATGATTGGAAACTCCACCTACTGAAGGTGTGGAAGTTTTGCAATGAAATGGAAACAAAAGATGACACCACTTCATTTGTGTAAATCAGAACTACTTGTTAATTTAGTGTGTGTACACCAACAACACACACACACTCTCTCTCTCTCTCTCTCACACACACACAGCCTTAACTTTTGCAGGTTTTGTACATCCTGGATGCAATTTTTAATGTTCGTCACTATCAGTGTTTTTGTTCTGGGTGATGTAAAAATGGTGGTAGCTTTTGATTTTCTCCAGTAGGTTTTTATTTGCTGCGTACACACACACACACACACACACACACACACACACACTGTATTCTCTGGGCATGGCCTGTTGAGGGTCTGAGGCTTTCTATTAATCAAAGTCTGGGTCAGAGGTCATTCATTACTGTAACTAAACCTTGTAGGGTTTGGTGATCACATCAGAGTCTGTGTGTGTGTGTGTGTGTGTGTGTGTGTGTGTGTGTGTGTGTGTGTGTGTGTGTGTGTGTGTGTGTGTGTGTGTGTGTGTGTGTGTGTGTGTGTGTGTGTGTGTGTGTGTGTGTGTGGTTCTGTAGTGACAGGATGACCCCCCCACAGGCTACGCCCAGGGTCAGCTTTTGGCTCACACTGCTGGGAAGTGAGAGGATTGTGTTGAGAGTATTGGCTCAGAAAGAAATCACATCCCTTAACCAGAGAATCTATGTAACGTTAGTCTGTCTGCACTTCTGGAATGGAAATCATGTGAAGTGTGAAATTATTACAAATAAAGATGCTTTCTAAACTGCAACGTGCTCTGGTGTTTGTGTTCTCTGCTGATGTTTGTCTTGTGGTGACGGAGGAAGTGAGGCGGGTCTGGTTTGAAGTTCAGACCTTATTACTCACCATTGATCTGTTTTCATCAGTTTGGGTTGTCCACTACTAGGGAAGTGAACAAATGTTCTGAACATCAGAACCCATTCTGTTTTAGGATCAATGCAACATGAAGCTGAGTTTTAACTAAAAACACTACAGTTTTCCTTTTGTTCAGGTGAGACATGTTTTGTGAAAATAAGAGCCAGTTTTGGCAAAGAAGAGTGAACGTTCAAGATAAATTATTAAAATAATTCAAAAAGTACTAGTAAAGACAGGGAATACTTAGAATTTTATTTGTACAGATAGACATTCTGGATAACCGTGGCAGATTAGACACCGATCATAATCATTGTGCATTTGGGACTATGTGTGAAATAGATTTCCCTCCTGTGTTCATAAGTATTCAAATGACCAGTTAGAAAAATTCCAAAACAATCCTTTATTTCCCTTCTCCAAATGAGCAGTTTCACAGATGAGGTAAAAATATACAGATAAATTAGACAATATTAAATCTTTTTTTTATTTATTTATTTAAATTGATACACAATCATTCCATGTGAGCAGCTGCATTCCCTAATTTCCATTTTAGTTCTCATCCATATTTTATTTTGACCTTAGTTTGGTTTCCAGCTTGAGTTTTCAGTCTGTGTCTCAAAGCGCAGTACCTGATTCACCAGTAGGTGGCAACAGCACAACATAAAAGCCCACTGCCCTACTCCTACACATATGACTGCACCCTGGCTTATATAGAAAAAGCACCATTGTGAAGTTTGCTGAATACACCACCGTGGTGGGGCTCATCTCAGGGGTGATGGAGTCGGCCTGCAGGGAGGAGTTGGAGCAGCTGTCTTCGTGGTGTTTGGCCAACAACCTTCAACCTTTCCAAGACTTAAGAGCTCATTTTAGAGCAGGGGTGTCGAACTCAAATTCAAACTGGGATGAAGTCATGGGCCAAACTCAATATTTATTGAAAAACTGACAAATGTGCACATCTCTAGATATGTAATGTTGAACCTTTTCATTAGGAAACAAACTTATTTTTGCATCAACACTGAATCTGGAATTACCAAGCTACACACAAGCAAGTCGATTTTAAATAAAATACACATCAGTGGTATTCGTTACTTATGTCTCAATTTTTTATCATTTTATTCCTTAAAATAATTTTTGATTTTTTTAATCTGAGTATTTTGAATTTGTTTTTTGTTGTTTACTCTTCATTCTTATTTTTTATTCTCTGTTTTTTTTCCTCCTGTAATGAATGTCATTGCTGCTGTGACACTAAACCTTCCCCACCGAGGGACAATAGAGGGATTTTCTATTCTATCTGTAGCCTTTGCTGTTCCTGTTTAGGTTCAATTCTTTTTTTCACAGGCCAACAAGTCAAACCAAAAAATAAGAATTTCCTTCACTGAAAATGCAATATCTCAGTTATTAACATTCATGCTTTAGAGCAGAAAAAGTGCATTAAAAGCCAGCTCAGTTTGCTCCACTCTGATTTACTCTGATGCTCACTGGTTTATTAGGTTTGGCAAAATGACGCACTAGTCTGGCAGAGGAAAAAAACAGTGAAATTAGGGCAGATTTAATTTTCTGAGGCAGAGGGGATGCTGTAATCACAGTTTTCTATGTAAAAAAAAAACAATGTTAATTAGAAGCAAAACATATAAAATGTATGTGGGGAAAAAAAATATTTTCACTGCTGAACAGTTATGTGGCATTATATAGTATTTCTTATAGAAAATATATTTTGCTAATATTACATTCAGGGTTAAATTCTGTCCACATTCATGTTGGACTGCTCTAACATGAATGTATGGCTTCCTCCTACTGTTTCTCATTAGCTTACTTAGACATTATTTTTATATATTATTTTTTGAAGGGATACTGTGCAGTTCTAGCTTGCTTTTAGCACCCCCTAGTGTCCGTTAGTGAAACCAAAAGTGAAACGTGTCTCCTTGCTGTACGTTCATCTTTTTACACCTTAATCTAACTGCTGAAATGTCTCCTCAGCCTTCATTAGTGTCTACAGGAGCGGTTCATCACTAAATCAAACAAATCAGCTGTGTTATGATCTAAAACATGCAGGAAACATGCTGGAAGCAGACTGCAGCACCAGGTATGTCAGCTCCACTTTACTAAGTCCAACAGGGACCAGACCGCCACTCTGAAGTTGCAAGTGTGGTATTCTGGCCACAGAGGGCGGTGGGGGTCTGCGTGACATTTCATTAACCCTGTAAAGAGTCATTTTAAGACAAACTGGCTCAAGAACATGATTTCAAATATGATAAATTTGCTCACTATGCCTTTAACATCGATTCTCTGGAGTAAAAATAAATCTGGATGAATAATGAATGCATTATTTAATGCTTACAGACCGGCACGGCCGCAGAGCCTGACCCAGATGCTTTATGCTCCATGATGACCTCTAGGTGGTTAATGAGTAACCAGCTGTGCGTTGGGTGGTCACTAATGGGAAACGCAGTGTTGCTCACGTGACCTTCATATCTAACCAGCTGCGTGTGGAGTCAGAGAGCAGAGATCCTCATCCTCTTCATCAGGTCCTCCCTGAAAGGCTTCTGCTCCTCTGCAGCCAAGGAAAGCTCTCCAACCCGACCCGGTGATTTATTTACTAACCCAAAGCACCATGGAGCTTTCACTGGTAGGGCTCACAGCTCAATTCTTGGTGGGTTTCCACCATTGTCTGCTTTGATTAGAAGGAACTTTCTTATCTAACTACTCTAAACGGTTAGTTTTCAGAGCTTTTTGGTCTCAAAACAAAAGTTTTTCCAATTTATTTTTCACAATTCAATATGTTGTCTATAGAAAATATCATCTGGCTCTTTTTGTGTTGAGGTTTGTTTTTGTTTTAGAGCATAAATACATTTTTTGAAGTTTTACCCAGGCTGAGACAGAGGAGACTGATGCCATGATTGTTGTAGAAATCAGGTCTTTTCCCGCCTCGCCCTGCAGGCTCATCCGGTGATTAAAGCCTTCGTGTGTGGCTCTCTCAGCGGAACCTGCTCCACTCTGCTGTTCCAGCCTCTGGACTTAGTTAAGACCCGTCTGCAGACTCTGCAGGGCAGCATGCAGCCCGGGTCAGTTTGTGTGGAGTTATAACTACCACTGATTTTCTTACACGCTTCCTCAGCTCAGAAGCTGACTCTCTGGTTGTTTCAGCTCGGGCAGGGTGGGGATGCTGTCCGTGCTCCTCAGTGTGGTGCGCACAGAGAGGCTGCTGGGACTGTGGAAGGGAGTTTCACCGGTAGGCACACCCCTGTTTACCACATGGACGGAGAATCTGCTCCTCACGTCTCAGAAGTCTGCTTCACATGTCTGATGCAGGACGTAACTATCGTGTCTGCTCCTTTAGTCTTTTGCTCGCACCATCCCAGGGGTGGGGATCTACTTCAGCACCTACTACTCACTCAAGCAGCACTTCCTCCAGGACGGCAGGCCGGGGGCTGTGCAGGCTGTGCTGCTGGGAGGCGGGGCTCGGTCAGTGGCGGGCATCGTGATGCTGCCGATTACGGTGATCAAGACACGTTTCGAGGTAAGCAGAGTCCTGGTGGCATCGCTGATTAGATGGCTGCTTCTAGATGTTCTGGAAGGAGACATTTTACTGGAGTATTCTTCCCCTCTGTGGCTAAAATCTGTCCCTGGTTGGAAAGTATTTTGATATCGGGTACTTTTAATAGATATTAAAGGGATTCAGCCATTTTCAAGTGTGTTTCTATGGAAACATTACAGATAATTACTGACCTACCTGAGCTTACCTGTTGGAGAACGATACACTGACCGGCTGCATTCAGACCAGCCTGTTGGACATAAACTCTTTCTCCATACAGAGGCTGTTCAGTGAGCTAAATGATGAACAGAAGTGAGAACATTCATGTGTAGCTTTATTCAGCTGTAGGTATGTTTCTTCTGATCAGGTGTTTGTGTTGAACTAATCTGAGTGCCTTTGTGCTCCAGTGTGGCAGGTACAGGTATGTGAGTGTGTGTGGGGCGCTACGCAGTGTGTGTCGGACTGAAGGTCCTGCAGCTCTGTTCTCCGGCCTGATGGCCACTCTCCTCAGAGACGTTCCCTTCTCTGGGATCTACGTCATGTTTTACAGTCAGGCTAAGGCGTCTTTGCCACAAGGTAAATAAAGATCCAGTAAGGAACTCCTGATGGATTAAAAAATAAATAAATCTTTAATCAATCGTATTTTCTGTTCTCTGAAGAGATCAGCTCGTCTGCCTTGGCCCCCCTGGCTAACTTCAGCTGTGGGATCCTGGCTGGCGTGCTGGCTTCTCTGATCACTCAGCCTGCTGATGTCATCAAAACACACGTCCAAGTGAATCCACAGCTGAGGACGGCAGAGGCTATTAGATACGTCTACAAGGTAGCTGTCCCAGTCCTCCTTTACGTAGGTACCACCCCAGCCAGCACAGATAGGTGGGCCCCATATGGAATATATATGGGCAAGCCATATGGGTTCCAACAGGGTTTGTCTGCGATTTCCACAGTGGCCCCATGGGGGTTTGCCCAGAAAGATTTTTGTCCACATATGGCTTTTCAGAGGGTTTGACTCAAACACCTGCAAACCCCTGTGGGGCCACCATGGAAACCGCGGACAAACCCTTTTGGGACCCATATAGCTTGCCCATATATATTCCATATGGGGCCCACCTATCTGTGCTGGCAGGGAGCGCTGTTTCCATCGGTTCTAATGCCTCTTCCTGTCCTCTTAGGAACACGGACCGCAGGGCTTCTTCAGCGGAGCGGTTCCTCGCTCTCTTAGGAGGACCATGATGGCAGCCATGGCGTGGACCGTGTACGAGCAGATGATGGCTCACGTTGGACTCAAATCCTGAAGGGGGACGACGAATCCTGGGAATGAAAGAAGAGATGAAGAGAACGTCTGAGCGAAGAGCACGAGGAGTACGCAGAAAGGAAGTTCCATCGTGGATTTAGTCCGAAAAGTCTAAATGATTCACCGTAGGAGGAGACTGGTGAGCTCAGGAAGCAGCAGATGATTGGCACACACCTGGTGACGTGTCTAAAGCTGAAGTGGACGGATGTGATCTTTAATGTTAAAATGTTGATGCAGGTTGTTCTAGATTCCTGATTCAACTGGAGACCTTCTTAAAGGTGTTCCTGCTGTGAGTCGTTATCTTTTAGGACGGTGTCCCGGGTAACGCTCAGACATCTGCTCTTTACCTCAGCAGCAGTGTGAAGCCTGGACAAACTCAGAGCAGTAAATTAAGATTATTGTATTTGTATTTTATATAAAAGGTGTGTTTAATTTGACATGCAATGACTTGTGACATTGTTAGTATTTAATAAAATAAAAGATGTGAAATGAATGAATGAACTGGACCTAAGTGGATCATGTTACTGCCTGCTGCCTGTTTGACCTCTGAACTGCCGTCAGAACTTCTTGTGACCTAATTGCAGTTTGGACGAATGTACCATGACACAGCAAACTAGACCTAAAGTTGAGCTTATTCCAGCATTTCTGGGTAAAGGTTCTTGTTCCAGAAACTCCAACTTGACTCCTTTGTGACCTAAAAAGAGTTATTTATTGTTTCTATCTTCTGTTCAGACAGGAATGATTTTACAGCTTCCCTTTTATTAAATGATGAACATGTAAAACAATAAAGCTGTATAGGAATGACTTCTACTGGCTCAGACCAGAAGAAACAACTACGCTCAGCACAAACGATGGCCCAAGACTTATCTCAGTGCTGATACAGATAAGCAGCACGGGGGTGTGGTGACATGACATCAAATGGAAAAAAGGAACAAGAGGTTGTAGGATTCAGGTGAACCAAAAAAAACCTGATCAAGGTGATTTTTTATTACCAGCCTGCTGATCCTGAAATACGGATCTCTAAAGGAGAAAATATGTCAAATATTAGACTTAATACTTTCTTAAACTGAGTGTGTTTGAATAAAAATGTTCAGTAAAAGCAGGAAGTCTTTGATCAATAAAACTTGTGATTCAAGTTTGAATAAATAGAATTGTACGATTCTCATATTCAATATTTAAACCACTGCACACCCCTATTTGTTTATTTAAAAAATAACTTTCAATGATCCATTACCAATGTTGTCTTTGACCTATAGCCCAGCTTTAATCAGTAGCTGATTTATTTTTCCCCATTTATGCCGGTCCATCATAACCATGTCTGTACAGGATTAATATTCTGGACAACTTTCTGCTCACATGATATGTTTCAATAAATAATTTCTCAACAACAGCCACTGTCCTTGTGTACATATTATGATCACTTAGCCTGGAACATTTTATCTCCAGCAAATAAAGTTGCAACACAGGTCAAGTCTTTCACCGAGAAGGCAGCGTCTCCGCATTGTCTTAATATGGTCTTTCCATCCCCATTGTCTTAATATGGGATATTCATCCGACCCACGGGCCGACCACTGGTAACCTCTGCCTCTGTCTGCAGCACACGGCACAAAACTCCCTCTAGCGGACAAAACACGGATATAAATCATCCGTAGACCGCCATATTGGATGGGTCCCTCCCTGGAGTTGAGTCAACACGGCGCACGAAGACAGATCACGTGGGACTTTTCTGGGATTTTTCTTGCCTACCTGTTGGGATTTTATAATTTAATTTAATTTAATTTAATTTAATTTAATTTAATTTAATTTAATTTAATTTAATTTAATTTATATTTTAATTAACACGCCATACCACATGTCTGATTTTGTGAAAAATCATAATAAAATGTGTTTTTTAGTTGGGTAAACAACAACAACAACAACTTCCTCAGTAGAAACAAATGCACTGGGGGCGAATGGAGACCTATCCAAGATGGCGGCCGGCCACTACGGCAGCGCCAGTCCACGAGGCGTCACGTCTTTTGGTCTACGTGTGCGGCTCACAGTAACTAGCCAATCATAGGCTGGAAAAGTAGTATAAATTTTACGTCATTTCCGCTAGGCGCTCTCTTTTTCACCGTGTGGGCAGACTTCCATACGGCGTTGTTTCGTGGTGAGTTTAAACGACTTTGTTTTAGTATTAAGTCAAGTAAAAAATACCAAGGGCACATTAGGATGATTCGCTGCCGCGTCATGAAGCAGCGCAGCGGTAAAAGTGTGACTTAACGAGTCTTAAATGGCTTTTAATTTTGGTTTGTTGGATGCTAACGTTAGCAGCTAACTCGTTAGCCCCGAGCACGCGTTCCTTTCACTGTTCCTCTTGTGCTTCACTCTGTTCAGACCTCTGAACGTGGCACACAACCAGATCTACTAATAAACCCTCCTAACGTTACACTTAAACTAAACAAAATCTATAGATTTGGTGCTTAGTTTTTCCACAACGTTTGTCTGCGCAGAAGGTCAAGTTCTATTTCTAATATAAACAATTTTAATGATTTTAGCTCATAGGGTTTGGATTCTTGTAACTTTTGGATTAGGGAGTCTAGAGTCCCACTCTCACTCGGAACAGATCTGTCTTAAAACTTGTACAGGGACTGAATGGACTTCACAGTGGGCCATCCACCCCATAGTGGGGTCCTAACCTTCTCTTTGGCAATCACGGATTTAGATCAGAGGTTCATAATACTGTTACTGAATGTTGTTGCTTAAATCTTAACGGGTATAATAAAGGTTGAGGGCATAACACTAATACTGGCTTCCTGTCCCATACAGGATTAACTTTGAGATTTTATTTAAGGTTCCTCACAGCTTTAATCCTTTGTAAGTCCAAGATCTTAAATGTCAGATCTCATCTAGGGCACAGAGGTCAAATATGTAGATCCTTTGGGACAAGATCCAGACCTAAGAGACGGTGTGTGCCGTTGTTGACCTCAGTGGATCTGCTCAAATCCTTACTGTTAGGGCTATTAAAATCTTTCTGCTCAGTAGAAAACTTGAGCAGAGATATTGTAATGTATAGATGCAACTGCGTTATAGATTTGTTTAGTGCTGGATTTTGCTATTCCTGTTTTATTTAGCAGTTTGTTTTTTTGTCCCAGCTCTCCCACTTAACTCGTAACACAGGGAAAGTGGTCACGATGTCCGGAGGTCTGGATGTCCTTCAGATGAAGGAGGAGGATGTGCTGAAGTTCCTGGCAGCAGGAACCCACCTGGGAGGTACCAACCTGGACTTCCAGATGGAGCAGTATGTCTACAAAAGAAAAAGTGACGGTATGTGAAGTGTAGCATGTGTGGTTTAATGACTGATGGACCATGTAACATTCCCTACTGTTCTCCAGGTGTTTACATCATTAACCTGAAGAAGACCTGGGAGAAGCTGCTGCTGGCAGCTAGAGCCATCGTTGCCATTGAGAACCCAGCGGATGTGTGCGTCATCTCCTCCAGGAACACTGGACAGGTAAAGGGTAAAACAGAATTCTAATTTTATGTGGTCCAGCATTTAACTGTTTTCACAAAAGTAGGAATCCTACTCTTAAGTGTATTAATGCATCACATACAAGAAAAACAGAAAATGACTCGAGTGTCACATGAAAATAAAAGCAAATGTGGGCACACGATTAAAGCTGGGCACCACTGTTGGTGTTCTGGTGTCGGAAGTGTGCAAGAATAAGTTGGCCGGGGTTTCGCTAACACCATGAGGATTTCTGTCCTATGACTGGGGTTTGATAGTGACCTGAGCCACAGTTTTGTTACTTTAAAAATTGTCACTGGGTTTTAACGTACTTTCAGGTCTAACTTGTTCTCTACTTGCTGCAGAGGGCAGTCCTGAAGTTTGCCTCTGCCACTGGTGCGACCACCTTCCACGGTCGCTTCACCCCTGGTACATTCACCAATCAGATCCAGGCTGCTTTCAGGGAGCCCCGCCTCCTGATTGTGACAGATCCTCGTGCTGATCATCAGCCACTGACTGAGGCTTCGTACGTCAATATCCCCACAATTGCCCTGTGCAACACTGACTCTCCTCTCAGATACGTTGACATTGCCATCCCTTGCAACAACAAGGTGAGACAAACTGAATAGTCTGTTTTTTTCAAATGAAAGGAACTGACGGATCAATTTGGAGTGTGTTCAATAAAATATTAACCTTCTCAGGTCTACATGTAACTTAATGGGTGATTTGACTGTTTCAGGGTCACCACTCTGTGGGTCTGATGTGGTGGATGTTGGCAAGAGAGGTCCTCAGGATGAGGGGGACCATCTCCAGGGAGCACCCATGGGAGGTCATGCCTGATTTGTACTTCTACAGGGACCCTGAAGAGGTAAATGCAGTGCTTTATGCTGATGATGGTTTATGTGTTGGTACACAAGTAAAACGTGTTTGTGTTGCAGATCGAGAAGGAGGAGCAGGCTGCAGCTGAGAAGGCTGTTGTAAAGGAGGAGTTCCAGGGTGAATGGAGCGCTCCTCAAGCAGAGTTTCCCCAGACTGAGGTGGCTGACTGGTCTGAGGGGGTTGCTGTGCCATCTGTCCCCATCCAGCAGTTCCCTGCAGGTATGATGGCTGGTTTGTAAACTCGGGTTGCTTCTGTCATTGTTTTTGCTAATGGGGTCATTTCACTAATGTTTCCATTTAATTTTGTTAGCTACTACAGCTGCCACCGCTGCTGCTGCAGCTGCTGCACCTGTCAAGACTGAAGTCTTCTCAGGTGAGTTCATAAAACACTTGGGTTGTTTGTATTAACAGTGGTTCCTGCTGGTTTCTGAATCTGTCTGTTTATCTCCTACAGAGGACTGGAGCACCCAGCCTGCCACCGAGGACTGGTCCACTGCCCCCACCGCTCAGGCTTCTGACTGGGGTGGTGCTGCTTCTGACTGGCCCTAAATCATTGATCATGGCAACAATAAAACGTGTATCCCACTTTGACTTGGTTTCATTTGTTTGTTCACAAAATTTCATCTTAAATCAGGATGGTCAAGATGGTGGTTGAATAACGCTTGGTATTTGTAACGGCTCAGTCTTGTTTCTAGATTTCTATGAAAAAGAAAATTCTACCTTATTTCAGTGAAGTAGAAATTATGACTGGATCCAACTGCCTAAAATCACGTCCATGTTACAACATATATCACTAATATTTCAATTCGTCAGCATAAAAGTTACGTGAAACCATCCCTGTTAAGTACTCCCCATCACAGACAGCGCTTGTCCACATCAGATGATGAAATGTGGGTATGAAGTAGAGATGGTCTAATCTGTCCATAACCCATGCTGGAAGAACATGTTTTTGAAATGGTTGATAAGATGTTTTCCCCAATTTCCAAGTGCTTTGGTCCGAAAAGTAAAATTCTAATCGTGTTAAAAGCCAGAAACATTCCTAAAACATGTAGGTAAGCTAAGGAGAACCCAGAGTAAGACTTTCCGCAGTCTGCCTTAACACAATTACGTAAATAAGTATAATGAATAATTTATTCTTATTAGTTTGAATGCAGTATGCATTCAAACTATTGTTTCCCTGTTTCTCTTTATTATTAGTTTGAATGCAGTATGCATTCAAACTATTGTTTTCCTGTTTCTCTTTATTATTAGTTTGAATGCAGTATGCATTCAAACTATTGTTTTCCTGTTTCTCTTTATTCTTCTTCTTCTTCTTATTCTTCCGTATTCCGTACACTTTTTTGGACCGCTTCTTCTTCAACAATTTTTCAGCTATTTCAACAAGTTTGGTATCAAACCGTTCAGCTCGTTCAGGTCATTCCGGGAATGACTTTTGGTATTGATATCTTCAACCGTTTCCGAGATATTCAGCTTTTTCTGCGATTTTTCAGCCCATTGAAATGAATGGGAAATCCTTCAAATCTTCAGATTTTTCACAAAATCCATTCAGCTCTTTGAACTTTAACTACTTCAACATACTTCAACTTAGAGACTTCATTCAACTTTTAACAAACCCAGAACAAGTTAAACTATTCTCGAATGACTCTGCTTCTTGATATCTTTTACGGTTTTTCTATAATCACAGGTTAAACTTGAGGTACG
>SSNS01000236.1:178682-244167 GCA_006937985.1 Aphyosemion australe | reverse complement strand
TATCTCATTCTGCTAACTTTGACAATTGAACTCATTTTCAACTTCACTTCAGTTCTAATGCATGTTCATCATTTTCAGCTGCTAAATTCACAGTTCAGCTAATTGTGAAAATGTAACTATTAAACTATTCCTACTCAAATACCAGCTGTTTAAACATTTCAGCTGTCCAGTTTTTTAAACTGTGTACTGAGATTTCAGTTTTCTGATGTTTAGATTTATTTTCTCTTTTCTCCACTTACTTATTTGGCTTTAATACACTTGTTAGTGATTTTTTGCTCCTAAATCTTTCAATCTTTTCAGCTCATTTTTACAATTACGCTAAATGTTCGCAGCAGAAAACTGCTTATTTCAGTTCAGCTACTCAGCTATCAGTTTCAAAATTCAGCATATCCTGCTAATTTCACAATTCAACTAATTGTGAAAATTTAACTACTTATACTCAAATATGAGCTGTTTAAACATTTTAGCTACTCAGTTTTTTAAACTATGTTTAGAGATTTCAGTTTTCTGCTGGTTCAGATTTTTTTCTCTATTCTCTACTTACTTTTTGGGCTTTTTAAAACTTTTTAGCAATTTTTGCTCCTAAAACTTCAAATACATTCAGCACATTTTGACAATTAAGCTTAGTTTTAGCTTCAATTCAGCTGTTTCAGCTATCGTATTCAGCAACAAAGCATTCAAACGTATTTCTGCAAGAAATGCAATTTATCTAGTTTATATTCGTTATTGTTACGCACCAGGTCGTCTAGGTCAGTGTTCCCCAACCCTGGTCCTCAGGGCCCACTGTTCATGTTTTCTATGTGCACACCTGATTTGCATTGCCTCCTCAAGAGGATATCACATGCTGCAGATGCCTGTTAATCACTCATTCATTTAAGTCAGGTGTGTGGCAGCAGGGAAACACTGGTGTTTGAAAGGGCAAAATGGAAAACATGCAGGGCAGGGGGCCCTGAGGACCAGGGTTGGGGAACACTGGTCTAGGTGACCTGGGTTACAAGAATGGACACATGCTCGGGTGTAAAAATCATGGAAACAATTTATTTACAAAGGGAACTGAACAGAAACACAAGAAAACCAAACCGGTGGCAAAACTATAATCGAAACAACTTACGCTGAGTCTCTGCTAAACAAAGAGACCTGCACAAAACCCCAAAAAGGTCTCGGTTAACTTAACCTTACTCCAGTTCCTAAAAGGCTTCAGAAAACCATCAAAAGTGGATTCCCTTAAGACCTGAGTCTTCTTCTAAAAGGGAAATAAAACAAAGCAGAGACAAGTTGTTAATTAAATCAAACTCTTAAAGACAAATCATACAACGTCTTAAACCAAAATGCCACCGGGGAGACAACAGTCCAGAGAACCTCTCTGCCCTGCTGGCCCCCTGAACTGAAGACAGGCTGGCTTCTTATGGCAGAGCCAGCCTGATTACAACCAGGGACAGCTGAGGTGGAGGCAATCAGTGGGAGAGGATCCAGGTGTTGCTTGACTTCTCTCACACACAGGAAGGGAGGAAACCAGAGGAGAAAATTAAAAACACAAACAGCCAAGGGCTGTAACAGTTATAGTATCGATTTGTTATTCCCATTTTGATTTTTTTATGTTTATTGGCTTTTAAACGCTTTTCCTGAACGAGAGGTGCATATGTGAGCAGGGGTACGTTTTTCGGCACAACACCGGAGCTCGCGCCTGTGCAGAACAATCATCTCCTCCACATTCGCGCTTATCTGTCAGGTGGGCGTGTTTGTGCGCTGCTATTGGACAAACGCGGTTCCTCTTCCCCTCTGGTTTCTGCTTTCTTTTCATACGCCCAGCCTCTGAATAATGATAATAATGATCAAGATGGCTACTTCAAAATCCTCCTTACGGTAGCTAAACATAAATTTTATGGAAGTACGCGAAACAGCGATTTTCTTTGGTTTGTAAGACCCTCGTAGGTGGCGGGGCCAGTGCCAGGATTGATACTATATGGATTAAAAGGCGTGAGAGGAGACAAAAGTCGGTGTTCTGCCTGCAGAACTCATTCTGAGTAAGCTAACTAGCAGAGCAACGAGCTAGCTGTACTTGTCGACACTCTCCAGGTTAGCTTCCGCAGCTGCCGCTACCCCCGCTCAGCGTCAAATGGCAGAGCCGAGGAAAGTGCCCTTCGTTACCATCTCTTCCTTCAGCACCTCGCCGCCGAACCCGGAGCTCAGCAAGAAACGCCGCCGCGAAGATGAGGCCGTCGACATCACTTTTGGGAAAGGTGGAGGTGGTGCGGCGGTCGGGTCAGGAGGTGGCGGAGGTCCTTTCGGTAACACGAAGGGAGGCGATGCTAACACCGAGGAGGAGAAACCGACCGTCCGCCTCAGCCTGACGCTGAGCGAGCCGAACGAGCGAGGGTCTTCCGAGTTCAGCTACTGCGAGCTGCTCCAGACAACTTCTCCCCAGGTCAGACACCGAAGCAGGCACCATCATGGACACACCAGGGGGTGCTTTTATTTCACCACGAGTGCTTACATTAGGAGCCTTTTAGTCACCAGCTCAACTGTAAATAAATTAAGCCATAAACAGTGATTTATCACCGTATATTTAGTAATATCGACGAGTTTTGTTGAAATTAGAATTTAACTGGTTTTGAAACAGAATCATAAACAAAATATAACAATTTAGACAGTTATAACGTTCGTTTGTAATATTTTCCCATTTAGCATCAAAGTAGTGTTTCAATAGGTTTCATATCTGGAGAAATCAGACAAAAGTCTCCATTAGATTCATGTTTGTCCTCATGGACAGCACGTTTCTGTCCCTGGGCTTATCCTTGTGGTCATCCATGACCCTTCACCTTGGCTTCCGGCTGGATCCAGGGAGGTGGGATTCTTTCTGCTCCCTCAACTCCCTTCTGTGGGACTATTTTGTACTTTTGAAACAAAATATTTTAATGGCCTTAATTGTTATTTTCCAATAACTTTTTAATAATAAAGCAAACATAAATGCTTTCTTGTATTGAAATCTGAGCTTTCACACTAAAATGTTTGTGGACTTCCATATTATTTAGAATAATATGAACAACGGTGGAAATAAAAATGAGGTGTCCAAAAGCTCTGATTCTGATGTAGTGTAAAACTACCACAGACAAAAATAAGTGTACCAATAACGTGTATCTGAGCTTTAATCTGACTCGATTCACCCAGGAGGAGGAACACTTTTTGACACAACACCGGTGTCTCAGCCATCTCTGTTGGGTTTAACATGGTCTAGTCCTCCTGTCATGACTCCATGATTAATAAACACAAGTAGAACTTGTGTTTCTGTTATGTGCTCCCTGTAAACGTTCCCCATGCCGCACTTCCACACTTTAGGGTTCTGGAACAACAGCGGCAGAGGAGTTAAGTGCCCGTCTTGTCACCGAAGGGTTGTGGGATCGAATCCCGCTCAATCTGTCATAGTCGTTGGGCAAGAAACTTAACCTGTGTGTGTGGGTGGGTGAATGACTGGACGTGTTGTGAAGCGCCTTGGGGGGTTGTAGAACCCTAGAAGGCGCTACAAGCCTTTTACTATTTTACCCTTTACGTTCATGGGCATTGTGTTATTAATTACTATTTTTATTGATTCTGAACTATCTAAAATCAAGGCAGAATAGAGACTAAAGTCGTCTTTGGCAGCCAGCGGTTGGATTTGAAAAGACGACTTTAGTCGTCAATGGCAGGGAATGAGTTAACATTCATGGACTCACCCATCTTGACTCACAACGGGGAAGGCTGTTATTGTTTTAGCATCCAGGAAACAGCAGAGAACATGTGGACTAGCAGAAGCTAACCGTTAGCATTAGCAACTCCACCACACAGCAGAACTCCTCCAGGCTTGTGTTATTGGAGGAGATGAAACATCAACGTTGCAGAACAATCAGAGTTAGTGGTAGAGTCGTGTTGCTGTTAGCCAATCAGAGGAGAGATTACAGTTCATTTTGACAAGAAATTTTAAATTAGTTTTAGTCTTTTGACAAATTCTTTTTAATTTTAGTCATAATTTAGTCGTACAATTTGTTTTAATTTTAGTCGACTAAAATAAATGTATTTTTCTTTTGATGCAAAGTTTTCCAACTCCTGTAAAGGAAATGTTAACTACACCTACATGAAACTGTAAAGAAATATAAAAAATTCACATTTCACAATTTGAATCAATAAAACTACATTTATAATTGTTTTAATAATAATAATAATAATAATTATTATTATTATTATTATTGGAAAATACCAAAATGCACTCTGACAGTTTGATGTTGTGTCTTCATATTATTGAAGTAAACAAATCTGTATAATGTGCAGTAATATTTGTAAACATGACAGGAAATTACATCATACCATAGGGATGCACGTTTTCCAAAATGTCTTTAACCGGTTATTGACCCCCCTTAACGGTTAATAGCCAGTTAACTGGAAACCGACCAAAATAGAAACAACCAGATGCGCTGCTCCGTGAGTTCACTCTTGACCTCCCCAGCCAGTGCTTGGTGCTACCACCGTAACTCTTTTAAAACGGAACTCACCAAGCAAATACTTTTCAGATCGTCACATCTAATAGTTTTCCTCCCAGCCGGGGACATTTTCTCCTTTTAGACAAAAATTTGTTCAACTGTCACCGGTAGTTTGTTCAAACAGTGGCCCACTCTGGACTCTGATTGGTTCATTTCTCGTCTAGTCCCGCATGTTGCATTTGCTGATTGGTTCTTTTGGCCTTTCTTCTCATCGTTCTAGTTTTCTGATTGGATTTTCGTTTCTGTCAATTATTGTTGTCGTTTGTTATTTGTCAACGAAAATGTCGATCAGTATTTGTAATAATTTTGTTTTTTATAGAAGTTTTTTTTTTTTAGTTTGTTTAGTTTTCGTCCTCAAAAATTCAATGAACACTGGGTGAGTTGTCCAAATATTAGGAAATAAAACTCCAAAACCTGCTGATTTCTGCTCCTCTGGCTAACCTTTACTTCCTGAAACAGGAGCGCCAGAGCTTTTTCCCACAGAGATCGTCTCATTTATTCTAGAGACCACTGCAGATGTGTTGATGAGTGAATAAGAGCTATAAAAACACTCTGACACTCCGTGCTTTGGGTTTGAGATAAACACTGAATTATATGAGGAACAATCTTCATTTTTAGGGCTTCTAATATGATTTCTAATAATAATAATCATCATCTTTTATGAATTCCTCAGGTTCCTCAGGTAAAGCTTGCTTGTTCCGCGGTACCTAAAGGGTTGGCTCCGCCTTTGGACCCCAACGATCCGTTTGCTGACGACGAGAAGGAGAGGCGGGAGGTCGAAGCGCTGGCCCGGAAATTTGAAAGCAAATATGTAAGTGAGAGAGTCTCCTGCTATGTGTGGTTTGGTTCTCAGAAGTCTTCACTTATTTTACACTTGGACACGTGGAGCTGCGTTACTGCTGTCTGTTGTATCTGTACGTGTTTTCTGATCCTTCTGCTCCGTTTGTAGGGAGGTGGTCCAAAGAAGAGGAAGAAGGACCGGATGCAGGACCTCATCGACATCGGTTACGGCTACGATGAGACCGACCCGTTCATAGACAACTCCGAGGCCGTGAGTTTCACCGGACAACCCCTCCGTGTTGTAAATGTGCTGCGCAGCTCTGATGGCGTTTTTCTGTTGATCTCAGTATGATGAGCTGGTTCCTGCATCTCTCACCACAAAACATGGAGGCTTCTACATCAACACGGGCACTCTGCAGTTCAGAGCTGCGTCCGACTCTGAGGGGGAGAACGGAGCTACCGACGAGCATCACTTTAAGGTGGGCTCCTTTCCTTTGACCTCAGCAGGTCGGATCACCAGGATGAAATAACTCAGGTGTTCTGTTGGATCTGTTTGTAGAAGGTGAAAGACGGCGAAGAGCGAGTGATCAAAAAGCGACGGAAAAAGCAAGATGGTGGAATTCTAGAGGACAAGAAACCCAGAAAAAATAAAGTACCAAAGCCTGGGTGAGTTTTGTTTTCTAAAGCAGCAGTTTTAGTAAAAATATGATTGTTTCAGACGTGTTGGTACTTCTGCAGCAAGACAGCGAAGGCTTGTGACTCAGAACATTATGACTATTTCATCATGCAGCTTTTTTGTTAGTTTGTTCGTTTTTATTTTTGTTACTTTTCATTATGATGCTCTCTTTAGCTGAGGAAGAAAAAGTAAAATGAACTAATGTTTTTTAGGCTTCTTTTATTTATTAAATCATGTTTTTTAAGTCCGTTTCTCAACGAGCTGCAACTGGTCAAAGACACAAAAATGTCTGGAAAAAAGCTAAATTTGAGTTGGGATGAGATCGAACTGGTACCACACTTTAACATGTTTTTTATTATACGATGAATCAGTAAAACACCAGAAAGTAAACATTTAATCTTGCGTAAAAATCAGCCTGTAAATCATCACATCTAAAATACTTATGAGCACAAACTCAAGTTAAGGTTTTACGTTGGTTCCTGAAGATCTGAAGACCTTTCTTGACAGCTCGGTGAAATGGTCGTGAAGGTCCGGTGGTAGAAACGAGCCTTTCCTAGTAGGGATGCTGTTCAGTCGAAGCACTTTTAATCTGTTTGTGTCTTTTCCTGCTGCAGAGTTTCGGCTCTAAACGTTCACCGACCGGAGAAGAAGAAGAGGAAGAAGCTGATGAAGGACTCCCTGCACCTGGCCAACATGCTCCGCCGCTTCACCAGAGAGAAGGAGGAGATGCGTAAGAAGAATCTGGCTGCCGCCGGCGGTCTTCCTCGACCCAACGCCAAAGTGCCCAGCGCCAACAGTGCAGTGATCAACGCCCACCCCAAGGCCAGCGGCAGCAACGACTCCAACATGGTGGACATGACCACCGACCAGGCCGTGCTGTCGCTGCTCAGCTCCGCCAATAACGACATGCTGCAGGACATGATGGGCGACCTGGACTTTGGGATGCTGGACTCGCCTCAGCCTGCCAGTCCTGCCCAGGGGGAGAACGGCTCGTTTGGAGTGGGACCAAAAGCGGGCAGCGGGGGCCGCGTGTTGCAGGCTAACGTGATGACCCCTCCCCCCCTGCCTAGCGGACTACCAGGCCCACTAACAAAACGCATCGAAGATCTGCGAGCGGTACGAGCTTCAGTCTTCCGCAGAATCCGCTTGGGAGCAAACGACGATCTAAATCCTGTTCCTGGTTTTTCTTTCCCAGGCGTCCCGGTCGTTTGATGAAGAGGGCAGGAAGAAGTTCTTCACACTGGACATGAACAACATCCTGCTGGAGTTAGTCCCACTTAGTTTGTCTCTTCAGCCCAACAAAACAGCTAGAAACGCTAAACATCCATCTGTCTCTGTTTGATAGTATCGAGCTGCAGGTCCAGGAGCAGCCTACACAGGTGCGGTCAGCGGTTTACTCTCACCTGGAGGCCTTCGTGCCCTGCAATAAAGAGGCTCTGCTCAAACGCCTTAAGAAGCTCAGCCTCAACGTACAGGTGAGTGATTCATCTACACAGCTGGGCTGTCCGCTCCCTTGCCTTCAGAGGGCGAACAGCTGTGTCCTCTGAGGCGTGGTACCGGGTCTGGGCCGTCTGCTCCCTGTTCAGCCAAAGCAAGGGTCTCACATCTGCTGTGTGAAGATTCTGTTGGCCTCCAGGGGGAGTTTAGTGGAGTGTGAAGTGACACGGGGGCCCCTAAATCATGTTTGGCTCATCCTGTCCGTGTGATCCTTGTGAGACTATTTTTAGCTCGCTGTTCTGGATGTGTCCCTTGTGATTCCTGACATTTTGTCTCTGTCTCCCAGGATGACCGACTTCGAACACCTCTGCTGAAGCTGAAGCTAGCTGTGTGCAGCGTGATGCCGGAGCAGATCGCTCGCTACAACATGGACTGCATCGCCAAAGTGGCAAAGTAAGGAACCAATCATGTGGCCCGTTTATACTCGGGTCAGCTCGGTCTGGGCTGGATGGAGTCATTTGGCGCTTACGCATCTGGGTCAGTACAGTCGGGGCTCGGCTGCGTCAGTTCAGGCTAGAACAGGTGGTTTTTGTTCACATGTGTAAGTCGGACTTCACATGGACTTCTCAGGAATGTGGAAATCCCCGAGCACGTGGGTGGTGCAAACGATGAGCGGAAAAGTCCGTGGTGTCCTCCTTAATAAGATAAACGAAGGCAGGCGTGAGCTGACTACGTTGCTTTTGGACACTCTGAACCACATTATTTTATTAATTTGCTCTCTGTTCTCTCACCACTGTGCGTGTCATAATTGCTGCGGTGCATGTACGTTTGTCTTGGAAACTTTCTGAACACACACACACACACACACACACATATTGCTCTCTTCTTTTCCGACTGTCTGCTGCGGCGCCAGGCAGGAGACAGGAGCTCCATGCTTGATGTGGACTCGACAGCACCCAGAATGAAAATGAATCGCGCGCATGCGGGGAGGCCCCGCTGGCTGATTCTACTCGGAGGCAGTAGGTGTGAATTTCAGCCGGCCAATCAGTTCATAGTGTCACCTTGGTCCCAACCGGACCTCCAAGGGATGAGGTCTGAAAAAAAAGAGTCACCTCAGAATGGAAAACGCAAATATGACCCAGATGTGAAACCAAATTCTGGTCTCGAACCGGTCCGTACTGGCCCAGATGTGTAAGCGCCAATTGTGTCTACATTGGCGCTATCTGTGCATTGTTCATGTGCAGCCAACCATTTTTTCGGCCCTGCTGCCCTGTGGTTTGTTTAATGCTGAGCCGACCACACCCACCCACCTGTGGGCTGAAGTTATGCCACTCTCACGTCGACCTACTAGTGGAAGCCTCTAATTGGAGCGGGTAGAATCAGCCAGCAGCGACCTCTCACATGTGTGAGTCATTAGCAGTCTGGATGCAGTGGGGTAAACATCACTGCTGCTCAGTGAGAGAGTAGGAAGCTGTGTGCTTCAAGTCAGACACTGCTCACGCCTGCTTTGTTTACTAACTTGTGGCGTTTAGGAAGGACACCACGGACTTCTCTGCGCCTCTTTAGCGGACCCGCCTATGTGCTCTTTGACATTCGCCGCCTAGAAAAGGCTGTGTAAACGCAACCTGGCCACTGGTCATGTGATGGTCTTCCTTTACAGGCAGCAGTCTGAGGAGGGAGACAAAAACGGGTCCGAAGATGACGATGAGGAGAAACCAGGGAAGAGGGTGATGGGGCCTCGGAAGAAATTCATCTGGGATGACAAACTCAGGTTGGTTTGACAGCAGGAGGAGGTTTTTCTACAGATTTGTCTTTGATGTTGACGGGTTCGTCCTCTGATGACCTGTGTGTTCCTCTCCAGGTCGCTGCTGTGTAACCTGGTGCAGGTGAAGCTGAGCTTTTACAAGCTGGAAGGCAAGAGCTCACTGTCTCTGGAGGACTACCTCAAAGCCTTCATGGAGACCGAGGTGAAACCTCTGTGGCCGAAGGGCTGGATGCAGGCCAGGTGTGTGAAGCATGCTGAGGTCATGTGGAGGTCGACAGCAGGACAAACTGTGCAGTTTCCATTCTTGTCTGTTTATCTTCAATTCCTGTTTGCAGGATGTTATTCAAAGAGAGCACCATGGTTCACGGTCATCTAACAGGCTACACGTGAGTCATGTGACCTCTTACATCACTAACTTCTGCCTGGGCTGCAACTGTTGGCAACGCCGTTCACGAAGGATGTTTAAGAAGTTGTTCTTAAGTCGTTCATGCAGTTCTCCGTCTCCTCACATCGGCCTCAGAGCCTCACGCTCATCCAGCTCCGGTTCAGAAAGTTTCAGAGACAAACGTCTTCCTGGGTCTGTGTTCTGTTCTCAGACCACTGACAAATTCTGCAACGTAGCCCTTTTTGGGCCCAGAAACCCAGCTGACCCACTGGGACCTGATTAACTTCTAGTGCTGCCAAGATGAGTCGATTAGTCGTGACTTCATCAGCAAATGTAATCAATCATCATTTTGGTATTAAACCTTTGTTTTTTGCACATGTGTGCTAGTGGCGCTCTGCCATGGCGTCACCGACAACGGCAAACGAGAGTTTGGGATCATTTTATAAAAACTCGAAGCGTGAGCTAAACCTGCCTTCCATGACGGTACGACAGTGATGCACGTAGAGGGGCGGTAACCTCTGTAAGCTAGTTAGCTGCTAGCTTCAATAGTTAGCTAGCTGTAACATGAACAGTAGTGCTAACATTAACGTTGCTCTTCAGTGAACGAATTTGTTGCCAAGGCAGCGACATGCACACTGGGTGTGTTTGCATGCATTCTGCATTCTGGTGCAATAAGCTACAGTTTACGCCAAAATAACTAGTCGATGACTAGTCGATGTTCAGGATAATGCTTAGTGGCGGCGTCGGTCGCTGCTGGTCTGAACCCAGTTAGAATGTTCTCACTGATATGGAGTCTTCTAACCAGCAGTCACAGCCCAGTGACATCCCAGCTCCTCTGTTCTCTGCTCTTACTTCTTGTTGTTTTGCTGCAGAGTTAAGAAGAAGATGATCCCGACACCAAAAGCCAAACCAAAGGTTGGTTATTGTCGACGTTCTTAGTAGCTTCTCTAGAGTGAACCAGCTCTAAACTCTAGTACTGTTTTTCCTGGTTGGTCTACATGTTGATGTTAAAATCTGCTCTTCCAGGAGGTGGCCTGGGTTCCACGGCCGGCACCTTCAGCGGGTCTCACGCCGTCTCCTGCTACTCAGGTTAACAAGCGACCTCCTCCTCCGTCGCTGTCGGAGCCCATATGTCTGGACTCTCTGGACGACGCTCCCTCCCTCGACTCCATCTCTCAGGCCTTGGCCATCCTGGGCAACGCCGCCAAGGGACTGGCCCAGGGAGACAGCCCCCCCTCCCCAGACAAACCCAAAACCACCACCCCCACCCTGCACACCTCGCCTCTCCTCCAGCAGCAGAAGAAGAACTCTGTCGGCACTCCCACCTCCAACACACCTCACTACATTTCTACCTCTTCGTCCTCCTCCCCCTCTCTGTCCCGCTCCGCCCCCAGCATGTCCTCTCCTCTGACCTCAGCGCGGGCGGAGGCGATGGGAGCTGTAAAGGGGGGGGTGCATGCACACAGACACTCTGTTCTGAACACTCAGAGACCTTTGAGTGTGGGTGTGGTAAAAACTAGCATGCCTGCCTCTGCTTCTTCACCTAAACCACGCCCCCCACCCACTGCGTCTCCTCTGATGGCTCCAGGATCAAAGATGGGGACCTCCACCCCCCCTTCTGTGCTCCTCAAAGGCAGCAATAACAAAGCCAGCAGTGGCGACGCACTCGTAATCACATCACCTCAGGCCCGACCACACCCCCTCACGTCCACCTCCATAGTGGTCCCTAAAACCTTCCAGACTTCCCGCCTGGCTCAGACCCCACAAAGCAAACCGGCCCCCTCCCCTCAGACTCTCTCTGGTGTTCAGACCCAACCCCAGTCAAACTTCATCACCCCCATGCACGCCACCCTCACCAAGTCCACCCACAGCAGCATCCCTCCCATCGTCAAACTCACTCCCCGAACCCTCAACCCCATCGTCACCACTACTGCTGCTGCAGCCCCGCCTTCCATCTCTCAAAGTCCTCGCTCTCAGGCAGCCCCCCCGCTACACCAGTATACTCCCAAAACCCCTGTAGGCTACCGGCCACCGTTCTCAGGGGGAGGAGCTGCCAAGTCCTCTCAGAGCAGCTACATTTCTCCAAGCAGTCAGAAGACCCCCACCGTCAACAGCACCACCAACACCAGCCTTATAAACACTTTACCCATGAGCAAGCATTCAGGAACCAGCGCCGCCCCCGCCACAGCTTCTTCTGCCCCCGCAGGCCAGCGTCAGAGGCCCGGAGGGGTGTCTCCTCAGGTGGCGAAGCCAGTCGTCTCTGTTCCACTGTCACAGGTTTGTACGTCCTGGTTAGATGTAGTCATGGTAACGAGAAGGGCCACCTTATTTAAGGACATGATGCTGAACATTATGGGCAACTCTGGTCTCATCTGTCCCAGATGTCCTACAGACTAACGTGTTTGTTTCTTTTTCTGCTGTGACCTTTGACCTTTAACCTGCTGCCTGTAGACTCTGAGATGGAGCTTTTTAAGTTGTTGGGGTGTTTCTTTGTGCAGTGACCTCTGACCTTTGGGTTGCTGGGATGTCCACACCTGGGCCTAAATGGTTTCTGCTAAGAAAGTTTTCTCTTTCTGATGAGTCTTACCTGTGTGGAAATGACCTTTAACCTTTAAAGACTGTTATTAGTCGTGTGTTAACACACACCTGTATGCTCCAGACCAGAAACACCTGCCCTGGCTTGCTGGTGGTCCTTTCCACCCCAAAACCACTAGAGGGCGGACTTTAGCTCTACTCTCTGCTTCTAACAACTTCTCTGCTGTTTTTTGGTCAGGTGTCCACGACAGGAAGTGGCAGTCTGCTGAGCTCTGCTCCGTCTCTTCCCCTGGGCTTTGGGATGCTGGGAGGTCTGGTTTCCCTGCCGTTCCAGTTCCCCCCCATGCTAAACCTGTCCCAGCTAGGCTCAGGAGGCTCCAGCCCAGCAACCAGCAGCTCAGCGGCCAGTAGCAACGCAGCGTTCTCCACCCTGACACAGAGTGAGTGACGGGCAGACACGCTGCTCTGATGGCAGTTAAAAATTTCCACTGGAGTTGAAACTTGCGCAGGTGCATGGTGTAGGAAGTGGTGATGAGTTTGGTTGAAACCGGTGAAGACGGGAAGCAGACTGTGGTGTTTGTTGCTGTGCTGCCTGTTTGGGTGTATGTTAGCGTCGTTTGTGTAGTCATCGTAATGTTTGTCTGAACGTAAACTAAATGTAATTAATGTGAGACGTTCTTCCATTTTGTTTGCTTCATCTCCCAAATCTTCTCTTTTCTCTGTTTCTTCCCCACCTGCTCTTTTTTTTAAACTTCTTCCCTTCATGTCTTGCTGTCACATCCATTTTTCTCCTCGTTTGCGTTTGTTCCTCCTGTCCTCGCCGCCCTGTCCTGTCCTGTCTCCTCAGATCTGTATAAGAGTCTCCAGTCAGGGTCTCAGGTTGCTCTGCCTCCTCACTTGCAGCTCGCTTTCTCAGGTAAAATCTGACCCTTCCTGCACCTCCAACGCCTGCTCCATTCCGCCTCCCCGCCCTTTTCTCTGATGTGTCGGGTCGTCCTGGTTTTGTTCTCTTCTCATTTGTTGGTGGCAGCATGTCTAAGTGGACTCGATTGAGCCCGTCCACTCTTGGGCTGATGGTCTTTGTCCTCTTTCTGCCCAGATGTGAGTCAGAGCCAGGGAGGAGACGCCAAGAGGAAAACGTTATGATCCAGCTGGACTCCTCCCATCCAAACTAACCAGATGATATCTGGACTCAAGGTGCAACGCGGGTTCGAACGGCCGATTCCAGAGTGGGCTACACCTCACAGATCAGCTCACTTTACCACACCAGATCCCTTTTTAAAAACTATTTTCTATCTTCATCATGGAGTTCAATAAAAACAGGCAAATAGCATTTTTCAATGTTTACAAGATAGACCTAAATCACTGTGGAAGGGAGAGGTGACGAATGGGATCAACCTGTTTGGCTGGCCGGACTGTGTGCCTTCTGTACGTCTCCCGCTCTGATGCATGGTCAGTGTATCGATCTGGTGCTGTTTTCAAACTACAATGTAATTATCACTGACTCCTGTATGAAATGTAAACTGCAAATTGCTAAATGAGCTTTTTTTTTATATGGACAGACAGCTGTACATGTTTTTATTGTACTTGAACTATTGGATGAATCTGTTTCTGTATAGAACCCAAGCCTTCTTTTAATTAAAATCCTTAGAGTAAGAAAATACACTCACTGGCCACTTTATTGGGTACACCTGTCCAACTGCTTGTTGACACAAGTTATTAATCAGCCAATCACATGGTGGTAACTCAATGCATTTAGGCATGTTGACATGGTCAAGACGATCTGCTGCAGTTCAAACGGAGCTTCAGAATGGGGAAGAAAGGCGATTTAAGTGACTTTGAACGTGGCATGGTTGTTGGTGCCAGACGGGCTGGTCTGAGTATTACAGAAACTGCTGATCTTCTAGGATCACAACCATCTCTAGGGTTTACAGAGAATGGTCCGAAAAAGGGAAAACATCCAGTGAGCGGCAGATCTGCCTTGTTGATCCCAGAGTCGCCAACGAGGCTTAAGTTAGCTTCCGATTTCAGCTTCTGTTTCGGGAAATGGCTAAAGGGCAATTACACCCAATTTTTCTCTACTTGACCATTTTTAATCTGCTCTAGCTCCAAAACTACAACACCTACACTCTTCTGTACTAGATTATTCTAGGCTAATAGCAGATTACATAAAACATAGTTTGTAATTTGTGAAAATTGACAGCTAAGAACAGGAAACTGAGGCTACAATTCACACATGCTCACAAAACTGGACAATAGAAGATTGGAAAAATGTTGCCTGGTCTGATGAGTATCAAGTTCTGCTGCAACATTCGGATGGTAGGGTCAGAATTTGGCATCAACAACATGAAAGCATGGATCCATCCTGCCTTGTATCAATGATTCAGGCTGCTGGTGGTGGTGTACTGGTGTGGGGGACATTGTCTTGGCACACTTTGGGTCCCTTAGTACTAATTGATCGTCGTTGCAACACCACAGCCTACCTGAGTATTGTTGCTGACCATGTCCATCCCTTTATGACCACCGTGTACCCATCTTCTGATGGCTACTTCCAGCAGGATAATGCTCCATGTAATAAAGCTGGAATCATCTCAGGCTGGTTTCTTGACCATGACAATGAGTTCACTGTACTCAAATGGCCTCCACAGTCACCAGATCTCAATCCAATAGAGCACCTTTGGGATGTGGTGGAACGGGAGATTCTCAACATGGATGTGCAGCCGACAAATCTGCAGCAACTGCGTGTTGCTATCATGTCAATATGGACCAAAATCTTATGTCTGCTACGTTGGAATGTTTGGGGGATCATCCTACACGGGTAAACCATCAGCTGAAATCACAAAACTACATTCACATAAAAACAGCCTTAATATAGACGTAAAGGTGTTGAGCGTAATGTGCACTTGGGCTTTCACATTTATGTCAGAGCCGGTACACTTCATGACCTGAGAAATTTATACTTAAGTGACCATATTGGTAAATAAAAAAATCTTGATTTTTCTTTTTACTCAGAATTATAAAGATTTACACGGTTTGGTCTCATCGTAACAAATGAAACTACCCTGGAATCCAACAGCATCACTGCTTTATATAAAACACTTGATCTGTGTTGGTCAGTAACTGGATCCAATGGTGAAATAAAAACACATTCATGGAAAGGTGATTTAATTGAAACCAAATCAGCTTCGTTGAAAGATCAATTAACAAAAACAGACTTTCTAAACTTAACAGCGTGTACGTTTCTCAAATACCTTTTGACAAGAACAAAAAAGGCAAGACAAAAATGTATATATATATATATAAAAAAAGGAAAAGGGCATGTTGGTTTAAGCAGTTTGTGAAAGACAAAGTAAGGGGGTGATGTGAACTGGCAGTATGAGAAGGTCAACACTGGCCGTCTCTCCTGTTGCTCCTGCTGGATGGAGCTCCTCCTGGGTGGAGTTCTCCTCAAAGAGTTTTCGCTTCACCTTTCTGGGAACTATTTGACCAAAGGTCTGGTTTTATCGTCGTCGCCACACTGGTGGGCTTTGTACTTTTTCACCTCGGCCATGTATTTTGACCAAGCATCGCTCTTGCCTGGCTCAGCCTGTGGGAGAGAGAGAACCAAGGTTACTGACTGGATGAGTCCAAAACACAACCAGGATCATCATCTCACTTACATCTGTGTCCTGTTTCTGCTTCTTTGCAACCATGCCGGTCTTTAGGAACACACCGCCTCGGCGCTTCCCCACCTGGGTTAGGGGATAGAAGACTGAAACCGTTACAGGGGTCCTTGCAGGTGGACTGCCAATGAAGGAAACTACACCAGGGCAGAAGGACTACATTTAGCCTCCTGCTGCACCACCAGTGAAACTAGTGGGGAGCATTCCTACTCTAGAGTGCTGTTGAGTTGTAAGTTAACAGGAAAAAACAATATAAAACACGTGTCTTGCAAGTACAAATCACATGATCTGACTGAATAATTTACTAAGAATAAACTCATCAAAAGTCAGCTAAGTGTCGTCTATCTCATCTTACAACTGCTAAACCCCTTACAAAGGTCGTCACAGGAGGGGCCTTCTTTTCCACTGAGGTCTGTCCTTGATCGGTGGCTCCTGCATCTCCACCTGTTTGCTGCACCTCTTTTCTCCTCTTCTCCTCCTCCATCTTCTTCTTGAAAAGCTCCATGAAGCTGCCGTCGTTGGCGAACGCGTTGGTCGACGCGAGCGAGGCCTGGCCCGCGGGCTGAGCGGGGCTGCTGCCGGACGGGGACGCCGGGCTGCCGCAGCTCGAGTCTCCGCTGCTTGCGCTGCTAGGTTGAGATTTGCCATAAGCTCGCTTTGACTCCATCGCTCCTTAGTGGGATTTTAACACCGACACAGTCCTGCGACTAAAGGCGAGCAGCTTCGTTAGGGGTTAGCAGCGGTAGCTCCTACAAAACAACCAGCACGCTCCTTGTTGGACCCAGAAAAATACGATTTTATCAGCTCAGAAATAACACTAGAAAAATTATCGAATAAATAGCAAGTAGTTAATTTGTTTTGGTCCTTATGCGCACAAAAGCTTCCTTTACCAAAACAAAGAAAGGCTGAATTTGGTGGCTAACGTCGCTGCTAACACTGCGGGCTAATGCCCCTATATGCGAGTCTTTTTACTGACAAACAGGTTTATGCTTAGTCCCAAAATTTCGTATAATGTACCAACATATAAAATAGTTTAAAACACGCAATAAAGTTCAAGAACGTGGAATAAACAATAATAAATGAACGGTTATTTTCGTTGCTAACTTTCGCCAGCGATCACCGTCAGTCGGCCATGTTTGAGTTTATGTTGGGGCCCGGCCGTCTTGGCTGCAGCGCCACCTACCGCACCGGAAGTGAAGCACTCATGAAAATAAAAAATTCCCGTGTTTTTCTGCTTGGAGTTGAAGAAATTTTTATTTCTGATTTTTACAGACAGATTGGAGCCCCCCTACTCCTTTTTATTTTAATTTTTATATTTATTTATTTTTTTTAGGAAAAACATCTGATTTTATGAATAGCTCTCATGGATGTTTTACTATTGAATTTGTTTTTATGTTTATGGTTCCTTTCATTTGGTCTTTCCTGTTTTAACTGCTTTAAACATACATTTATTTTTTAGAAGGAAATATGCTGTGGGACGTGCATCACATTCTAGCTGAGGCTACAAATGTTATATTGGTATTGTTACTTCTTTACACGTGTCCCAGTACAAATAAACAATAAATGACATTAAAAATGTTTTGTTTCACCCTATCTGGGATTAGGTTGCAGGGTTTTTAACCCTTTGCTAAAGTAATATTCAAGAATTTTCAAAACCTTGAAAATGCATAAAAATAAAATATTTTCAGGTGTTGTGTTCTAAACACCAGGGGTCAGTATGGCTTCTACTGAGAGATAGAGAAGAGGATGTATGTAATTTTGTACTCTGAGAAACAATGTGAAACCTGACACTTTGTTTTGTAAGATACAGTTGTTATGAGAAATTGCTTTTCTCTAGGGTTGGGACCCTATTAAAAAATTTATCTAATTAATCAGAAGCGTTGTAATAATTAATTAATCCAGATTAATCGAATTTCAATCATTCAAGACAATTTGCCTCCAAGAATTTTTTTAATTAAAAATAATTTTAGTGAGGCACAGATGACATACCCCCCAACTTTAATGAGTGTAATTATGTAACCACAAGGTCATTTTGTTTACTTTGGGCTCACTATGCCAGTAACCATTGTGGGATTTTTTGGGAGGTTTAAATATAAGTATATTTGTTATTGATTTGTAAATGAAGTGTAAATGACATGAAGCGTGCTGAATGTTGTGTACTGAACTGAACACTAGGTGGCAGCAGAGCACTGCTAATATAAACTCACTGGCTACTTTATTAGGTACACCTTGATAGTACCGGGTTGGACCCCTTTTGCCTTCAGAACTGCCTTAATCCTTCGTGGCAGAGATTCAAAAAGCTACTGGAAACATTCCTCAGAGGTTTTGGTCCATATTGACACGATAGCATCACGCAGCTGCTGCAGATTTGTCGGCTGCACATCCATGATATGAATCTCCCGTTCCACCACATCCCAAAGATGCTCTGTTGGATTGAGATCTGGTGACTGTGGAGGCCGTTTGAGTACAGTGAACTCATTGTCATGTTCAAGCAACTGAGATGATTCCAGCTTTATGATATGGAGCATTATCCTGCTGGAAGTAGCCATCAGAAGATGGTCATAAAGGGATGGACATGGTCAGCAACAATACTCAGGTAGGCTGGCATTGCAACGATGATCAATTAGTACTAAGGGGCCCAAAGTGTGCCGAGAAAATGTCCCCCACACCATTACACCACCACTACCAGCCTGAACCGTTGATACAAGGCAGGATGGATCCATGCTTTCATGTTGACGCCAAATTCTGACCCTACCATCCGAATGTTTCAGCAGAAATTGAGACTCATCAGACCAGGCAACATTTTTCCAATCTTCTATTGTCCAGTATTGGTGAGCCTGTGTGAATTGTAGCCTCATTTTCTTGTTCTTAGCTGACAGGAGTGGCACCCAGTGTGGTCTTCTGCTGCTGTAGCCCATCTGCCTCAAGGTTCCACATGTTGTGCTTTCAGAGATGCTCTTCTGCATACCTTGGTTGTAACGGGTGGTCTGGCCATTCTCCTCTGACCTCTGGCATCAACAACGCATTTTCACCCACAGATCTGCTGCTCACTGGATGTTTTGCCTTTTTTGGACCATTCTCTGTAAACCCTAGAGATGGTTGTGCGTGACAATCCCAGAAGATCAGCAGTTTCTGAAATACTCAGACCAGCCCGTCTGGCACCAACAACCATGCCACGTTCAAAGTCACTTAAATCACCTTTCTTCCCCATTCTGAAGCTCGGTTTGAACTGCAGCGGATCGTCTTGACCATGTCAACATGCCTAAATGCATTGAGTTACCATGTGATTGGCTGGTTAGTCATTTGAGTTAACAAGCAGTTGGACAGGTGTACCCAATAAAGTGGCCAGTGAGTATATACACAGGTCCTTCTCAAAAAATTAGCATATTGTGATAAAGTTCATTATTTTCTGTAATGTACTGATAAACATTAGACTTTCATATATTTTAGATTCATTACACACAACTGAAGTAGTTCAAGCCGTTTATTGGTTTTAATATTGATGATGTTGGCATACAGCTCATGAAAACCCAAAATTCCTATCTCAAAAAATTAACATATTCCAGCCGACCAATACAACAACCTTCAAATAATTATGTTCAGTTATGCACTCAATACTTGGTCGGGAATCCTTTTGCAGAAATGACTGCTTCAATGCGGCGTGGCATGGAGGCAATCAGCCTGTGGCACTGCTGAGGTGTTATGGAGGCCCAGGATGCTTCGATAGTGGCCTTAAGCTCATCCAGAGTGTTGGGTCTTGCGTCTCTCAACTTTCTCTTCACAATCTCCCACAGATTCTCTATGGGGTTCAGGTCAGGAGAGTTGGCAGGCCAATTGAGCACAGTAATACCATGGTCAGTAAACCATTTACCAGTGGTTTTGGCACTGTGAGCAGGTGCCAGGTCGTGCTGAAAAATGAAATCTTCATCTCCATAAAGCTTTTCAGCAGATGGAAGCATGAAGTGCTCCAAAATCTCCTGATGGCTAGCTGCATTGACCCTGCCCTTGATAAAACACAGTGGACCAACACCAGCAGCTGACATGGCACCCCAGACCATCACTGACTGTGGGTACTTGACACTGGACTTCAGGCATTTTGGCATTTCCCTCTGCCCAGTCTTCCTCCAGACTCTGGCACCTTGATTTCCGAATGACATGCAAAATTTGCTTTCATCCGAAAAAAGTACTTTGGACCACTGAGCAACAGGCCAGTGCTGCTTCACTGTAGCCCAGGTCAGGCGCTTCTGCCGCTGTTTCTGGTTCAAAAGTGGCTTGACCTGGGGAATGCGGCACCTGTAGCCCATTTCCTGCACACGCCTGTACACGGTGGCTCTGGATGTTTTCACTCCGGACTCAGTCCACTGCTTCCGCAGGTCCCCCAAGGTCTGGAATCGGTCCTTCTCCACAATATTCCTCAGGGTCCGGTCACCTCTTCTCGTTGTGCAGCGTTTTCTGCCACACTTTTTCCTTCCCACAGACTTCCCACTGAGGTGCCTTGATACAGCACTCTGGGAACAGCCTATTGGTTCAGAAATGTCTTTCTGTGTCTTACCCTCTTGCTTGAGGGTGTCAATGATGGCCTTCTGGACAGCAGTCAGGTCGGCAGTCTTACCCATGATTGCGGTTTTGAGTAATGAACCAGGCTGGGAGTTTTTACAAGCCTCAGGAATCTTTTGCAGGTGTTTAGAGTTAATTAGTTGATTCAGATGATTAGGTTAATAGCTCCTTTAGAGAACCTTTTCATGATATGCAAATTTTTTGAGATAGGAATTTTGGGTTTTCATGAGCTGTATGCCACAATCATCAATATTAAAACCAATAAACGGCTTGAACTACTTCAGTTGTGTGTAATGAATCTAAAATATATGAAAGTCTAATGTTTATCAGTACATTACAGAAAATAATGAACTTTATCACAATATGCTAATTTTTTGAGAAGGACCTGTAGAGGTGTAGTGTAGAGTTCCGGGGAAGTTCTGTTGAGGATTACAAGATGAATGCTGTGTGAATGCTTGTCCCTCCTGCTGTAATAGAATAGAATAGAATAGAATAGACTTTATTGATCCCTCAGTGGGAAAATTCACTTGTCACAGCAGCACCATCACTCAAAGTGTAATTAGAAGAAGATAAAAACAAGGATACATGTATATACACATAGGCAGTAATCTAGTATTGTAATCCTAGATCACTAAAAAAAAACACAAATAAAGATAAAAACAGACTTGGTACCAACACTATGCAGCAAACTGTAAGAGACACAGACAACAGTGAGAATCCGGTATTGCACAAGTATAGAACACATACTGAATATTGCATTGGTGTTATTGTGTACCAGGATGATACCAGTACAGCTTAAACTGAGGAGTTCTACACTCTTACAGCAGAGGGGATGAAAGATCTATGATAGCGCTCAGTTTTACATCTTGGATGTCTCAGTCTACCTCTGGAGGAGCTGTCCATGATCTCCACAGTGGAGTGGATGGGATGGGTTTCTTAAGATGGAGGTCATCTTCCCCAGCATCCTCCTTTCACACGTCTCCTCAACAGAATCCAGTGGGCAGCCCAGAACCGAGCTAGCTTTGGTAGCTAGCTTGTTCAGTCTCTTTCTGTCTCGGTCAGAGCTGCCTACACCCCAGCAGACCACAGCAGAATGAATAACAGAGCCAACAACAGAGTGATAAAAGGATTTTAGCAGCTGGGAATTAACTCCAAAGGACCTCAGCCTCCTCATGAGATGGAGGTGGCTTTGGCCCTTCTTATACAGAGCATCTGTGTTGTGGGACCAGTTCAGTTTACTGTTGAGGTGAACACCCAGGTACTTAAAGATGTCCACCACCTCAATGTCTGCTCCCTGGATGTTTACTGGTGAGTGAGGAGGAGTGTTTCTCTGGAAGTCAATCACCATTCAACAATAAAGTTCATATGGGTAAAGCCACTGTCTGCCTACCACTTACAAAAAATGATTTTTAAAAAATCTTTTCTCCATGAAGAGTGAGTTTTCATGATTCATTTAATTGTAGTTTAAGTTGTGTTTGGAGCACGTAAAAAGGTTTATATGGTCTAGTAGCCCAGGGTCTGCTGTTTCTTAGGTGCAGCTTGATGATATTGATATATAGGGCATACATTTTAGTGCTAAACTTTTTTGGCCCCCAATTGGGGGACACTCGGGCTCAAGCGATACCCTTTCTAATGTGTTATTTTTTTTCTAAATAATCGTAATTAACGCATTAAATTTCCACGCCTACATTTTTTTGCGGAACTTAAATTGTATTTTTGTTCAAAATGAAAGGAATCCAAATGTTCACCATCCTAAATGTGTAGATGTTAAGTTTTATGTAGAAGTGATGAGTCATCTTTAATTATGAACACTGTTCACATTTCTAAACAATCTCTGAGAAATCTCTGACTGAAGAACTGAGTCAAACGTGAACATCGTACAGACTAGTTATTCCCTTTCCTTCCAAACAACCATCTAAAACACTGATGTAGTGGAACCAACACAAACCTGTAGAGCTGCAGAGTTTTTAGAAGTGGATATTTTTGTCCCTAATGGCACAAGAAGGTAGTGAATATTAAATATGTTGCCACACAAAAACCATTGATAAAAAAATTAATATTTCTGATATTTCATAACATAACCAAGACTGATTTGTAATAAATGCCCCATTCATAAATTACAGCAATGACACTGAGTAATCAAACTGGCATTTCAAGAGTTAAAATCCTCAAAATTATTGAAAATATTTTAGGTTTGAGCAGGGCTGAAGTTAACAGATCTATGAACAAAAAAGGATACGAGCAGATATTTTCGTCCTTTAATGACTCAAGAGTTAGTTAAAGTGAAGCCTGGGAGTTAGCAGGTTCCATGTCAGGTGTGGGGAATCCTGGTCCCTTGAGGGCCACCACCCTGCATGTTTATGTTGTTTCCCTGCTTCAACACACCTGATTTAATCAGCTTGGCCTTTCGTGATGGTGACTTTAATATAAGTGCAGGCAGAGGAGAGAACGGTCAGATCTGGAGTTTAAAAAGAGACCAAAAAAAAACCCCAAACAAAATCACTTTCATTTAAGATCCAGTTTATTACTTGTGCAAAAAATATCACAGGTCAGATCCTGGTGTTGCAGCAGCTTGCTATAATCTACCAGACCACCGTAGGACACCGAACCCCTTCACACCACACTAAAGTGCCACAATGACTGTGTACCATAAATAACAGTGAATAAACTCCCCATAAGCATGATTGTGGCCTGATAGATCACAGCAAAAAACATTTATAACGAAGTTGCACAACAGCAACTCTGATGTAGGCGAAACACCAACACAAAAACCGTAGTGTTTGATCGATACACAAGTTCAGATCCGACATTTCCGGTCTAAAACAAAAAACACACAGAAGAATTCCAGTATTGCATTAAGTTCAGTATTAGTGATGAGCTCCAGCCTGATTCATACTTTTACCTTCACACTTTTTAACTAGGATGATTAGATGCAAAGTGCTTCAGGTCCTCCTCACAACCACATACCCTGTTTCTCACCTTTAGGAGGACGGATGAGATCATAAAAAAAAGGCAACAAAAAAAAAAGAAAAAACGCACAAATCACACAAACGTGAGACTGTAGTGAGAGGAAATTTTAAAAGAAGGGTCTGTAGTGTCATTCTGCATCTTCTGCAAGGCACCAATCAATCCTGTCCTACAGGAAAAGTGCTTTGGTGTGTTCTGCCAACATTCTGAGGATTTCTATATAAATACTGTGTTTGAGTTAAAAGACTCGCGTGATATAAAAGAAACTCCAATAAAGACGTTCCACAGCCTTAACCCAAACCGGTAAAAGCACAGATGATGTGCAGTGTCTGTTCTTAATCCTCGTTTTTACTCAGCTGAATACGTAACAGCCCTTCACGGCCATCACTGGGACAGGAAGTCTGACCCGAGTACTTCCATATTAAATAACGTTAAAAGCAAAAAGAAAAAGTTTAGTAAAAAACTTCAAAGTGTGATTCCAGGAGGCTAAATTAGTGATAAAAATCACCTGAAAAGGTGACAGCCTCCTTTTTATCAGCTCAGTCTCATCTAGACTCAGTAGTACCAGCCCTGCTGATGAAGAGCCAGCAGGGGGCAGCAGCAGCACAGAGGATGATAGAGAGGTGCAGGGAGGTCTTCCTGTCCAGCCTGGAGTCTCATCTTGGGTGGGGTCTAGTCAGGCCCCTCCTGGCCATGGTGGACTGTCTCTGCTGGGCCAGGAAGGACATGGGCTGGTTGGAGGAAGTCAGACGCTCCGTGGACACTTTCTGATGTAAAGCCATTCCCTGGAGGAGCGGAGAGAGGAGGATGAGGAGAATTCAGGCTGTATGGAGGACTTCTGTGTTTACTCACCATGTTGTACCAGGCTGTGATGATCAGTTTCTCCTCCTGGTCGTGTCGGCTTCTGCTCTTTTCAAAGTCATACTGTGTAAAAACAAAAACACATCAACATTTATTGCTGTGATTTAAAGCGTGGCACGGGTTAGCCGGGGTGTTTGGTGCAGACCTCCAGGTGCTGGATCCTTCTCTCCTTCTCTGTTAGCTGATTTTTCAGAGCTTGGATGTCAGGAGTCCTCGCCGGCTGTTTGGGATCCAGGGTTTTGATCACCTGCACACAGGGAGAGGAGCTTTACTGCCAGACTCGACTATACAAAAGGGTCCACTCAGCAGCAGCATGCTGTCGTTGCAGCTTTACCTCACTAACTAAGACCAGGTGTGATTTGAAGACAAGAACGAGACCAATAATGACTCCTCTAACTCCATAACAGGCTACAGTTTTATCTATTCATCACCATCATGGTGGTTTCAGCTAAATCAGACCGCTGCCCCGTCCTGTCCACGGCTGCCAGGATTCATCTGGATTTTCCGGTGAATCCCGCAGAATCCAGCTTCGGCACAAGCGAGCCACTAAAATCCTACTAACATGAAAACATTCAGCTTCTAAAACTTCAGCACTGCTCTGCAGACGTGTTTATGTGTACTTCTGTGTAAAAGTGACAAAGATCTTATCCAACTTCCTGAACAGCCTCAGTTTGGAGAAATAGCATCCACATTCCACAGGACTGATGAGCTAACGGCTAGTGTGAATGCATCAGCGGGTCAAAGCCGCACAAGAACCAGCCTTCCCAACAACAATCACACATGACCCGCAGCAGCCAGGCGTCGCCCCGACACCCAGGGGCCGAGCTCAGCAGGAGCTTCTTCCATTTGTGCTAAAATAAAGTCAGATGTAATATTGAAATTTATATTCACAATAAATCAAAGCTGCTTTAAAACAGCACCAGATCCATCTGTTGAGACTAGCCGTTAGCCCATCAGTCCTGCACATGTAAACTATTTCTTTAAACAGAGGCTGTTCAGAAAGCTAATTATTCATAATTCAAAATGGATGAAAACTCCCTTTCAAAAAAAAAAAAAAACCATTATGAACCCTTCTCGTCCGGGTTGCCACAGCCACCCCTCTCCGTTTAGTCCCAAAACAACAGGTTTCAGGTTTGTTGTCTCTTTGCTGCTCGGATCTGCTGGACAGATCTGAGATGATGGAGCGGTCCTTATTTAGAAACGTTGGCATGTTATAATGAGAAGTGTGTTTTCTAGCGCTGGACCGACCGTTCTGGCTTTCTCCATGTAGCGTTTGTATCGCTCCTCCATCTGCTTCATGTCCTCGTCCTTCTTGCGAAGGACCTCCTGGAGCTCATCAATCTTCTTGGCCACTGAGAGAGGAATAAAAATAAACGAGTATGTTTAGAGGAGAAGAGAGCCAAATGCTGGCACCACATATTTCCAGCATTTATCTGAGATTTCTCACTGCTGCCGTCCCCTTTGGGTTCAAGGTCATCGATGACCTCCCTCTTCTTCTGGAGGTCTGAGTGGGCTTCATGGAGCTTCTCCCTGGAACAGTCACAAGTCAGGAGGACGCTCCACTTCAGAGTCAAACTTCACAAATAAAGGAGCAACAAGCAGAAGGGAAGTACTTACAAATGCTCCTCCAGCTTTTTCTTCAACAAGGACGACTTCATAAATGAGAAAACAGAAAAGTAAATCACTAAAGGGAGAATTTTCTGAATTGGATGAGATCACAGAGAATGAGCAGCGACAGTCAAGCTGTGTCAGAGTCAAATCACGGGCCAGTTGGACGAAGGAGGGCCGTACTTACAATGGCCTGATTTTGGCAGAGTTGGTGGATGGGGGCAGGCGGAGAGAGACAAACGAGAGAGGAGCAGGCGTTAGCGCTGAGTCAGCACAGCAAACATGGGTCAAGTCCCACACAACATGTATGAACACATGAACAAACACAGCAGGCCTCAGAAGCAACGGCAGGAGGTTCAGTATGCACCGCAAAGTCCTCTAGACGCTTTAGAGGAGCTGGAACGGATCCAGCCATGTAGATAATAACAATAGCAATAACAATAATAATAATAATAATAATAATAATAATGTACACAGTCTGAACTTTCTGTCGGAGCTACAAAATCCGGTAAAGTGAAAGAAGAGACCAGGCGGCTCCACTCACGTCTTCGTTCTTGCTACCCTGCTGCTGGAGGGCTTTCTGGAGCTCCTCCACCTGAGAACGCAGATCTGAGATCTGCTGCTGGTTCAGCCTGAGGAGGACACAAAGCAAAGGAAAAGGTGGGAAATTAAACATCAGAAGATCATCAACTAGAGATGGAATGGAAATGTTTGAAGAGGAGAGTCCAGATCGGGAGAGATGAACACCAAAGATATTTGATGAGATAATAAAGCCTTTTCTCATGTAAAGCTCTTTAAAGACCAAGTTTGTGTTTTTGAAATCTGATCACTCTAAATGCAGGCTGAACCCCTAGACGTCTAAATGATGACCACAGACACAGATAATATTGGGCATAAAAAACCCAAACAGGCTGCTGCATCGGGCTCCAGAGCATAGCAAAGTAAACTACATAGACCATGATGCTTTGCTTCCGCGTCATCGGCCAGTTCGCCAATGGGAGTGTGTGCAGCCCTAACAGCAAAGATAAACAAACATGGAGGATCGAGGCTACAGCGGTGAACGCAGCACGGAGGATTCCAGTCAAAGTATTTTATGTTGAGTCTCATTATCGTGAGCCTCCACACAATATCTCAATAAATATTGTATAGTGGGATTTGGATATTGTTACACCCCTAGCCTAATGTCTTAAAACAGTTTAGTGTTGCTTTAAATGTAAGAACTCTTGTGGCTTTCTAGATCTATATTAATTTTCAGAGCTCGTCGTTTCCTGTTTTTATTTTTCAGAATTCTAAATTTTACGATCTAAACAGCTCAATGGCCTAGTGGCACGAGTGTCTGCCGAGACTGGGAGGTTGTGGGTTCAGATCCACAGTCGGGTCATACCAAAGACTTAAAAAAAATGGAACCCAATACCTCCCCGCTTGACACTCAGCATTAAGGGGTCGGATTGGGGGTTAAACCACCAAATAGTTCCGAGTGCGGCCGTGTTTGCAGCTCACCGCTCCCCCAGGTGATGGCTGAAATGTGGAGATGTAAATTCACCAGTGTGTGATGACTAATGGGACTTTAACAGGGACACCATAGAGCTCCAATGTGATAAGACCACAGTCTAGTAAAAAACTCATTGCTGTAGAGCATCAGATGGGACCTTGTACAACTGCTGCTAGGGCTCATCCATTAGAAACCCTCCTCCTGACCAATCAGTGCTCCGCTCTACTGAGCATGCTCACTGCTCTCATCTCCTCCTGTTACTGAGGATGCTTCCCACACCCTCAGCCTGGTGTTGCAATGGACACACACACACACACACAGTCCACCCACATGTCCACATGCCCACAGGCATGTAAACACACACAGTCAAGGGACAATCTGGCTTTCTGCTGTCTGTCCTCCAGCCCCGCCCACACAGCTCAGCTGAACACACAGTCCAGAGGGCGAGTTGACATTTAGGCAGATATCACTCCTTCCTTCAGCCAAACCACCAGCCTAATGTCCAAGAACACACAATATGGTGGCTCCGAAGGGGAATGGTTATCTAACTGCTGAACAGGTTGATCATACACACGCACACACACAGACACACACCCCTACCTGTTCTGTGTTTCCAGAGTGATTGTGCTGCGCCGAGTCTCTTCCAGCTCAGACTCAACCTCAATCAGTTTCTGTCTGTAGGTCTCCTCCTGAGCACACAACATCTTGTTTTCACTCTGGAGACGCACCACCGTCTCCCTGCCAAAGGAAAAAATATAAATAGATAAAAAGAAAGGAGGCGGCTAGGAGAGGGTCTGCTGTGGACAAATGTGACACGTGTCACTGAGGTTGTTGGACGACTAACCTCTTCAACACACACACACACACACACACACACACACACACACACAGCAGGATAAAAAAGGACATACTTGAGCTCAGTGGGCATGATCTCTGCAGCCAGGTTTCCCACGGCGACGCCGCTGTCACACAGATCTACAGAGAGAAGTAAATGCACAGCAGGCTCAGCAGCTTCCACTTCATCAGCTGGACTTTTATTCCTCACAGATACCTAGTCTTCATCGTTTTACCCAAAAGGTTTAATTGTTTATTACAAAGAGGTTTTTCCTCAAACATACGGACAGAAATAAGCAAGTCAGTCAACTCCAAAAAGTTCCTGTCGCCATTCTTTATTTGCCGCTCCTCCTTCAACTTCACACACAAAAACATCCAGATGTGTAGCAACGACAGGAATAGTCTGCTATTAAAAAGGCATGATTTCCTCAGAGACCAGTGGGAAGGCCCCGCCCCCTTTGGAGCTCAGGTAGAATCATCACACACACCATCAGAGCTTACTCTCCACTCAGCTTCTCATTTAGGTCTGAGGTCCGGGAACGAGAGACAAGTGTGTGGTTACCATGGTGACTACTGACCCACCAACAGCAGCTTTTAATCCTGGTTTTCTTTACACGTCGTTTATGTGGCATTTTGTCTTGGTTTAGATCATTCCAAAAGTCCCACACGAGTGAGTTTTATAGGTTGGAGTTTTGCTCAGCAGCTTCCTCCAGAGATCTTCTAGTCTGATTTTGTAGCTTCTGAGTCTTTAGCTCGAGTAAAACTCACCTGTTGCACCCAGAAACCCTTGCTGGACCTGTGCACACCTCAGTTCATCGTTTGCCTCTCGAAGTGTGTCTCTTTCTGAGATCAGACGCTACAAAAGGGAAAGAAAAAGCACAGCCACCACAAGCATTTTAGAAATGTTCCCTCAGTCAGTCGTGAGCAGATCTGTTTAATGTTACATAAAATCATAACAGAAGGTAAACACTGCTGACGAGTACAGTGCTGATTTCTAAATTAGTCCTAGGAATAAAACACAACCATCACTGCTGTCAGATTTCAGAAAGTGACGGAGGATGTGGGAGTCATGCTGAAACTGATCTGCCCGACAACAATTCCTCCTACGAGGAAACGATGACCCACAACGATTGTCATGAGTAAAAACCTGCGTCATAAATGGACACAAAGGTTGGCCACTCACTTCTTTTTCCTTCAGCAGAGCTTCGTACTTGTCATGAAGGTTCTTGTACTCAAACTGCCACTTCTCCGCCTTCATGGCCTCTGCTGAGTGTTTGGTGTGAAGCTCATGGGCCTGCAAGTCAGAGAGCACACGGTCTGCAGGGGCAGATCTTTCCAGAACACACGCCGCAGCCAGACTCTGTTTAGTGTCACTTGGTAAGCAACAGATGAAGGAGCCCACAGCTTGCCTGTCTCTTGTAGGTGTCCAGCTGACTGCGGATAGCGTTGGCTCTCCGGAGCTCCTCCTCCAGCTCACAGGTGCGCTGCATGTACACCGTGTTGCGCTCCTCCAGGAGCCGCACCTGTCTGCGCAGATCTCCCAGATCTTCCAGCTTCCTCTTGTACGTCTCCACCAGAGCTTCCAGCTGGTTCACCCGGTCAGAGGAGTGCCTGGGGGAGGGGGGGGGGGGTAGAGTAGCACAGAGTTGTGTGTGAGAGGGATGAGGATGCATTAAAGCTAGAATCAGAAACTAGTTTTCTTCTTTTCCTTCCATCCCAACAGATCCATGAACCTCCAGCTGATTCTGTCCGTCACAATCTCCACACCTCACATCTAAATCTTAGTAAGTGAAGCGGTGGTTACCCTAACCCTACAGCTTCACCGAGGACAAACCCATCAGTCTGAGACGTTTCTGCACCCGTCAAAGTGGCTCACCTGAGAATGTCCATCTCATCTTTCAGCGCCTGAGCTTCGTGCGCCAGACTCGTCAGCTCGTCGATGCGATGCTGCAGGTCCCGCACCTCACGCTCCAGAAGCTCTGCCTGCGCACGGAGGTCATCTCTGCTGTTCTCCAGTCTGAAATACACCAAGGGTCGTGGGAAACGAGAGGATGGAACTGAAGCTTCTGGAATTTCCCTCAAACACACACGCAAACCCTAAAGGCCAAAATGTTAAAGAAAAAGAAAACGTGTAACAGATACTCAGTGGTGGTTATTGTGTCTCTTTGGTTGAGTCTTTGTTTTGTTTTTTTATGAAATGATTAATATCTAAATGTACTTCAGGGCCATTTGAAATCACTTAAAATCTTATTTTTATGTTTTTGTTTCATAATTTATGATCCTAAATGTTTATTCTGAAAAATGAAAACAGGAAAACATTTTAAATGCATTTCATAGAGCTAACATCTGGAGTCGACCCAGTTCCACCACAGCTAACTGGCACGAGTGAACACAACTACTTAGTTATATAATGAGCTAAAACTTGGTGTTTTAGTAGTTTAAGTCAACCAGAAAACATAACAGATTACTGATCCTGTACATGACGTTATTTCACACTGAATCAAAACTTCTCTGCACCTGCATCTCCAGGTATGGCTGCTAATCCAAACCAATCACTCGATAATCTATCTGCAGTTGTGCAACACAGCGTGACAGTCTAGAGGATGTCAGAGGTGGAAAATTAGAAGGTTTCGACAAAGTGGATGGAGCCGTCTCTAGTAATAAAAACAAACAAACTCTGGAGCAACAGCATAAGATGATCTTAGTTTGATGATCTAAGCCCAGCGTGAAATATTTGTTTTCCTTGGAGGAATGCTAAACATAACTTTTCCAGTGTTTATTAAATGAGTTTGCAGCTGGTCTGGGTGTCGAACTCAGAGTGGTTTTCCTGACTTATTCCGCTCCAAACAGTCCAACACCAGTACCTGTAGTTCTCCTCCTGCAGCTGCTCCATCTGACTCTGCAGCAGCAGCAGCTTCTTCCCAGTGATGGTGGTGGTGGGCAGGTCCAGAGGGTCGCTGGCATTCAGCCTCTCTTTCAGGGAGCGGATCTCCGCCTGCAGGGATAACTTCTCCTCCAGAGTCTGAGACAGCTGCCAGAGGGAAGAAACAAACACAAGAGAGGTGAGGATGTAGCTGGAGATAAACAAACATGTCAGATTTTAAAGGCATAACATTATCTAGTATCCTGATACAAAACGAGGGAATACCAGTGAATGCAGAGAAGATCTGCAGCCAAAACTCACCTCCTTCAGCACGAAGAGACTTTAGACACAAGCTTTATTGTCATTTCACAGCCGCTGTCGTCAAAAGTCAGTCAGCTGATGTTTATTGTTTATTTAAAAAGGATCCCCATTAGCTGACGGATACTCCACAGCTAGTCTTCCTGGGGTCCAAACCATACATTCAAAACACTTACATTACACTATATTACAAACGCTATATTACAAAAACATTATCAAAATAATACAAAACAATTAGAAAAAACAAAAAATTTAATAGACTTAAAATAGAGCGAATAAAACAGCATGCTTATACCATATCACAACCCTTCGATTAACTGATCAGATGATGTTACCATTTTGCATTAGGTACAATTGTAGCTTCCTTTTGAAACTGTATTTATCCTTATTTTTACTAACCTCAAGGGGAAGATTATTCCACAACGAAATTGATCTAAACAAAACAGTTCTCTTCATGGAATCGGTCTTAGGTTGAGGCAAATTAATCTGTCGGTTCTTTGCCCCTCTGGTAAACTGTGAATGCACATTTGAGCGAAAAATTATGTTATTATAAAAACTTTTCGGAGTTTGGGTATCAATAATTCTTTTGAAAAACAGTAGCGTATTAGCAGATAGTCTTTGCTTGACCATCAGCCAGGAAAGACGGTCATGCATTTCTATGGTATTTGTTCTTGGATGACAACCAAGAACCAGTCTCGCAGCCTTGTTTTGAGCTACCTGTAGCTTGTATAAAAGACAATTGGACACAGATGACCATACAGTTGAACAATAATCCAAGTGACACAGAACCAGTGTACGAACAACACGACTGAGCAGCTGTGAATTAAGAAATGGTGTACATTTGCGTGTTACGGCTACAGCTCTGCCCATCTTAGCAATGACAATGTTGATGTGGTCAGACCATGACAGTGAGCAATCAAGCCAGAGTCCAAGTAGCTTCACCTTTTTAACTTGCTGTATACTTTGACCATTCACCTGTAAATTCAATGTGGGATTAGTTAATAATCTGTATCTCGAACTAAATATTATGCTCAATGTTTTTGAAATATTTAAAACTAGTTTATTTCCAGCGATCCAACTATATACCCTGTCTATTTCAGTGGACAGAACTTGATGGAGCTCAAAGCATGTGGGAGCAGCATAATAGACAGTTGAGTCATCAGCAAACATTGTCAGTTCAGCCTTCCTAAGTACATACGGCATATCATTAGTAAAAATAGAGAATAACAGAGGCCCTAGACAGCTTCCTTGGGGGACGCCACATTGCAGGGGCCTTCTGTTAGATAATGCGCCATTAAAATAAGCTCTTTGAAACCTCTCCGACAAATAGCTTGTGAACCACTTGATAGCAGAGGAGGTAAAACCATAACTACTTAGTTTAGAGATTAAAATTTCATGGTCAATCACATCAAAGGCAGCACTAAAATCTAATAGTATTGAACCCACTAGCATGGAGTTGTCAATTGATGTCAACCAGCTATCCACCATTTGAGTCAGTGCAGTGCAGGTGGACTTTAGCCATTAACAACTAAAAAAATGGTTCAGTTTTGCAACTTGAGTGTGGGTGACACCATAATTAGAAATAAAAATGAGTAAATTTAATAAAAGCAATTCAGTTAAATCAAAATTGTGTGTGTGTGTTTGTGTATGGGGGTGTGCGAGCATCTGCTCTGTCTTCTCAATCCTCAGTGAGTCGTGGCAGATGGCTCCTCATACTGAGACAGGATCCTCTGGAGGTTTCTTCATGTTAAAAGGGAGTTTTCCTCTCCACTGTCGCTTCATGCTTGCTTAGTATGAGGATTGTTGTAAAGACACTGAGACAACAAGTCAGTGACTCAATGCAATCTGCTAGGTTCCTTATATAGGAAACTTTTTACTGATTGGTTTAATGAACTGAACTGTACAGATTTGCTACAGTAGCTAAAAATAGATCGTGACGTAACGTCGCAAAGCACTCTGGGATGCAGGATCATACAAGCAAGCCGGCACTTAGTATTGATTCCTATGGGTCTGAGTTGCTCCGATCTGGCTAAAAGTGTTTTTTCGTCTCCTACAGATTGCTGCTAAAGATCGCTGGTGCTGGGCGAAGTGCTAAACAGACTTTAAATACTCATCGGATGTCTGTACGTCAAGCTTCATTAGTTTTTAGCCTAAGCGCTAACCTTCCCCAGCTTTGTACACAGAAACAAAGCTGTTTTATTTGTTGTTGTTTATATTATGAATGAAATAAATAATAAAGAAAGGAAAGGAAACACAACACCTATTGCACACAGAAATTATATTGCATGCTTTCTAAACTCTGAAAACAGATTTTCCTAACATTTATTTTTTATTTCCACTCTTGGCCATCTCTGGGTTCCATACATGGTAAACCCAGTCAGCAAACAACCATTTCTGTTAATCTGTCATGTTTAACAGGGTAAAGTCCTATTTGTCTGTCTGTATGTCTCGTCTGATTGTACATTTTGCAGCTATAGATAAATTCTAAAGTCTTAATGCAGCTGTGTAATTATAGGGTACAGCACACAGCCTCAATGCTGTGAGAAAACGAAACATTTATATGCATTTTCTTATATTTAATGCACTGGTTTAGTGCAATTTACTATTGTGCAAACAATGTTAGTGTTGCACAGACATTTATTATAATAGGTGTGTGACAGCCTGTTTAAGTGAGACACATTCACGGATTTCATTTAACAGAATTATAATTTATTTTATTTCAGCACGCCATCCAAAAGGCCCTGTGAGATAATAACTTCTGCAGAAAATAACTAATCCTCCTGTGGGTCAATATTTTATTGTGGAAATCATGAATTATTCATGTTGGCTCACCAAGTTTTAAATAGAGACCTGAATTGTCTTTTCACTGACAGACAAACATGGACAGATTATTTTCCAACCACACAAACACAGTCTAAAATAAATCATTCATCACTTAACTGGTGAGCAAGTATATTTCCATATCACAGATTCATAGATTCAGATGGCAGAGTGGGCTCCTTTGAGAGAGATTAGCCCTGTATTGATTTTTAAACATGTTAATTTTTATTCAAATGAGTGGAACAAAGTCTGTGAGTNAATGTTTTATATATTCTTTTCGTAATAATCCTGGGGCAAGCTTTAGGTAGCTTAGTTCTTCTGGATATAGCAATGCAGTTATGATCACTGAACCCAACTATTACAGATTCAGGTGTTGAACACAAGTCAGGGTTATTAGTGTAAATATGATCAATACATTTGGATGTTAAATAACCAGAGTTATTGCTAGAAATTCTTGTAGGTTGATACATTAATTGAGATAAACCACAGATGTCTAACCCAGATTTGAGCTTATTCTTCAAAGAACAATTATCAGATAACCAATCAATGTTTAAATCACCCAACAAGTATAGCTCTCTGTTTTCCTCAGTCACTCTATCTAATATATTGCATAACATATCTAGGTACTCTATCCTGGCACTAGGTGGTCTATAGCAACAACCGAGAATAATTGGTTTTAGATGTGGAAGTTGTACCTGTAACCTGATGTGCTACGTTCTCAATGGTGGAATAATCTTTATGCCTAAGGTCTGAACCAAATCAGAAACAAACAGGTCTGCGTGCAGCCATCGATCCATTCAGATAAACGGTTTACTGGAGTTTACATTAACAGACGCCCGACTCGTCTTCGTCCATAAAAAGAAAAACGGCGGACTTTCCTACGGGACACATTTGAAGTTTGAACACAGAACTTTAGGGACAGATTGCAGGCTTTAGCACAGCAAGTAGCTCCTAAAACAACACCAGTGACTAAGCCCTAACGTGTGGGCTGACTAAGTAAACAAACAGGTGGGCTGAGAGCAGCACAAATTATTGTTGGCTGCTGCTCCATCCCAAGGCAATGTGTCAGTTTCAGCTTGATGTTATGCAACTATTGACTGGAAAGTATGTTTGGAAAATAAATAAATAAAACGAGTCCCTTCAGAGTCGGTGGAGTCGGAGAACAAAGCTGATGTCCTGCAGGCTAATCGATAAGGACCAAGCTGCAGTTACAAAAACAGCTGAATCTGAATTAGGTTAGAAAAACTCACTAAATAAATCATTTTAGGCGATCCTGGTCCTGGATATCCAGCATGTTTTAGTTGTTTCTCTGCTCAAACACACCTGATCTTAATAAGTAGGTGACTAACAGGCTTCTGCAGAGCTTGATGAGCTGCTGAACAGGTGATTGAACCATTGAAGTAGTGTTGTTGGAGCAGGGAAACAACTAAACATGATGGATAGAGGCACTCAAGGAGCAGGGTTGTGTACCTCTGTTTTAGATCAACAACATAAACAAACCAAATCAGAGTCTGATAATGTTTTCCTTTTAAAGAGCAGGTTCACTGAGAAACCCTGTTTTAATGATTATTTCTGATTATAATCAGTCACTTCGAGTTTGTCATGCAGGCTGAACATGAAACTAGTCTACACCTATCTCGGGCATTAGCTTCTGATAGAAAATAGACGGTGAAACTCTAGGATTAGAAAAGCCTGACAGATCTACACTCACCGGCTACTTTATTAGGTACACCTTGCTAGTACCGGGTTGGACCCCTTTTGCCTTCAGAACTGTCTTAATCCTTCGTGGCATAGATTCAACAAGGTACTGGAAACATTCCTCAGAGGTTTTGGTTCATATTGACATGATAACATCACACAGTTACTGCAGATTTGTTCCCTTTTCTTAGCTGACAGGAGTGGCACCCGGTGTGGTCTTCTGCTGCTGGAGCCCATCTGCCTCAAGGTTCCACGTGTTGTGTGTTCAGAGATGCTCTTCTGCATACCTTGGTTGTAACGAGTGGTTATTTGAGTTACTGTTGCCTTTCTATCAGCTCCAAACAGGGGCGTGGCTATGGGTGGGCCGGGATGGGCCCAGGCCCACCCACTTTTTACCTGGGCCCACCCAATCAAATGACTCCCTTAAAAAATTATATGTAAATTTATTTCATTTTGGAGGGGTGTCCTTTCAGGCCATCATACAATAAATTGAAACAGAACAAAATGTAATTTAATATAAATTTTAATTTATATATATATATATATATATATAGTATAATAGCATATAATAATATAATATAAATCATATCAGAGGTTGCCCTGTTTTTCTTTCTGAGAGTTAAAAACTGGTCATGATCAGCTTTTTCCCCGTCACTTTCATTTTTAAATAATAATTAATAAACATTCAATACTATTATATCTTCATTTAATGTCATTATCATGAATATGTAGAGTGCCCCAGTAATGATTGCAATTTAACAATTCCACTTAAAGTAGGAACATTTAAACCTGTGGCCAGAACGCACGCTCACCTTTCTTCTGGTCTACCACCCATTTTTTTATTAGGCCCACCCAAAAATTCATTTCTGCCTACGCCACTGGCTCCAACCAGTCTGGCCATTCTCCTCTGACCTCTGGCATCAACAAGGCATTTTCGTCCACAGATCTGCTACTCACTGGATGTTTTCCCTTTTTCGGACAATTCTCTGTAAACCCTAGAGATGGTTGTGCGTGACAATCCTAGAAGATCAGCAGTTTCTGAAATACTCAGACCAGCCCGTCTGGCACCAACAACCATGCCACGTTCAAAGTCACTTAAATCGCCTTTCTTCCCCATTCTGAAGCTCCGTTTGAACTGCAGCAGATCGTCTTGACCATGTCAACATGCCTAAATGCACCGAGTTGCCACCATGCGATTGACTGATTAGCAATTTGTGCCAAAGAGCAGTTTGACAGTTGTACCCAATAAAGTGGCCAGTGAGTACGTCACACTGTCACTTAACATTCATGGACTCACCCATCTTGACTCACGACGGGGAAGGCTGTTGTTGGTTTAGCGTCCAGGAAACAGCAGAGAACGTCTCGGCTAGTAGAAGCTAATCGTTAGCATTAGCAACTCCACCACACAGCAGAACTCCTCCAGGCTTGTGTTATTTGTGGAGATAAAACATCAACGTTGCAGAGCAAATAGAGTCAGTGGTAGAGTCGTGTTGCTGTTAGCCAATCAGAGGAGAGATGTCCAGATATCAGGAAATAAAACTGTCTGAAGCTACTTCCTCCTCCAGCTGAATTCTCCATGCTGAAGCAGGAGCACCAGAGCTTTTTTTCTCCAGAGAACAACTTACAAGGCATTCATTCCTACTAGAGACCAATGCAGATGTATTACAATGAGTAAAGTTGACCTATAATGTAGATTTTTTTAATAGAAAAAACTATTTGTGAATTTCTAGACAATTCGTGTTTAAAATATTCCCATCAGTGTTTGTGGATGTTTTGTGTTAAATGACACCAAAACTTAGTAAAGTTATGTAAAAATATCTTAAAGTGACAATGTGTAGTTTTTACCATTAATCTCTGGAAATAATATCCATCGAAATGTTGTTGAAAATGAATAAAATGATGTCCAGTCAGTGAAAAATATTGGCGGCTTCGTAACATAAAACCATAAAAATCGGGTTAATTAGAGCACTAATTAGAGCAGATTAAAGATGCTGAGGGAGTGGAAATGTGTTGCCCTTTTCCAACACGGAAACTAAAAAAGGGAACCAAGTTCATCTTCGTCTGCTACGTTTTGTTTACTTTTTGTAATGATTTAATACAAATAAATACAATTAATAAAATAAATAAATGAACAGGCTAACCCATCCCATCAAAAAGCAACCTCCGAGTTTATACATAAGCAGGAAAGGTGCTCATGACTTAATATCGATTTGGCTACTTGAGTACTAAGTGCTGATTTGCACAAACTAAAGTTTTAACTTGCGGTGGCTGTGGTCCTGTGGTACAAGCAGAGAGCACCGCCAGCGAGCTTGTAATGAGCGAGGGTGGGTTTTGTGCAACTTGGGCAGTGAGGAACAGTTGGGAAACGCATATCGATGGCGGAACCGACAGGAATACCGACATAACACCGGTGTGTAAAGGTGCAGGTCTCAATGAGCAACAGGAGGCAAGGGGCGGCAAACACAGCGAGAGCAACGGTGAAGGATCGGACTGATGGTAAAGTTGAAAAGGAAAAGTGTTGGTGTTAAAACATCCACATCTCCCATGGGTGAGTGGAAGATGTGGACTTAAAGTTAAAGTCCCAAGTCATCATCACACACTGGTGAAATTACATCTCCGCATTTGACCCATCCCCGTGGTGGGGAGCGGTGAGCTGCAGCTGTGGCCGCGCTCGGGAACTATTTGGTGGTTTAACCCCCCAATCCAACCCCTTAGTGCTGAGTGTCAAGCGAGGAGGCATTGGGTCCCATTTTTTCAAAGTCTTTGGTATGACCCGACCGGGAATCGAACCCTGATCTCCCAGTCCCGGGGCGGACACTCTACCACTAGGCCACCGGAGCTGGGAGATGAGTCCATGAATTCTCAGGGTGAACTAGATCTGTCAGGCTTTGCAGGAGATAGGTGTAGAAGACTATTTTCATGTTCAGCCTGCATGTTAAACTCAGAGTGACCGATCATATTTAAAACCGGTTTCTCAGTGAACTTAATCTTTGACTCTTCAGGCTAACCAACCTGATGTTCCAGATCTCTACAGCGCCGGCTCGGGTCCTCGCTCTCATCTGCTTCCTCACTCAGAAAGTAGTACTTCCTGGACTGTGAGAGAACAGAAATAGTCACGTCGCCCTAATCACAGCAGTGGCAAATAAACATTATTCAGATGTAAAAAGAAGCATCATCCAGCAAGAATACAGAGAGGGGGGCTTAAAAACCTGAAAGTGAAAGTCTCCGTATGTCTCTGGGCTTCCTGGTTCAGACGAGGGTTCTTTTGATAAAATCTAAAACAGATTAATAAAACAGAGCAAGATCAAACATTTGTTTATTTTTAATATAAAGCTAAACATCTTAATAAACTCCTACAGCGTTAGCTCAAATTAGAGACTAAACAGTGTTGAAACAGCACAGAGCAGAGTTGTTGGGCTTCATTTGCGTCTTTGAAGGTGAATTTCTCGTGACTAAGAGCTCTACTGATGCAAAGGAAGTAAAAAAAACAACAACAAGCGAGAGCACAAGTAAGGACGCTCACTCACCTCCTGAATGGCTGTCATCACAACATGCTGGACCGATTCCTCAAGTGTCATAATCTGCTGGATTTGCTCTGCGTTTGGGGGATTAAAACAACAAACAGTTCATGTGCAGCCAAACCCAGATTAACACAAATATGCTCACCTGAAAACAGAACCAGACCAGGTTCTATTATCGAAGCACCAACAGATGTTTCTAAATCAAAGGGTTCCAGCCCTGTGTGTGTGTGTGTTTCTTCATTATTCCAGCCACCATCTTACCTTCTTTCTTCTCACAGCTGATGGCACAACCCAGCACCAGCTGTATCAGCTTGCCTAGCTCCGTGACATCTCCCATCTCCCCGATGAGGTTGACATCTGGTAAATGCTCATCAGACACCTGGTGGCCGAGCACCTGAAAACGGTGAAGTCAGAGATCCATCAGCTGATAGTGATCCTCAGTAATTAAAGCAGGGAAGTCCATAAAGCAGCCTTACATCATGGTAGTACTCCAGCATGATTTTAAGGATCTTTTTCAGGTTGCTGACCTGATGGAAGAAACGAGAATTACAGACTTGATTTTCAAAGAATGAAAAAAGGGAAAAGACACAATTATTGTTCATGTCATTCCAGGTAACAGTCATGTCCTGCTGTTTCACAAATTACCTTCAGGCGCCAGTTGTCCTCGCTCTCCTCCTTGATCCTGCCAAGCCACGTCTCATTAAACCAAGCAGGGTCTCTGTTAATGAGAACATAGCAGAACAGGATAAGGCAGCCATCTTTGTTTTTATACAAGTGAGACAGGAAAAATAAGTTTCAGAACATTTATCTTTATATAAACAAACCATCAGGTCTCACACAGCAATGATTCTTAATGCCGTTTGTGACTCAGCTTCTCTTTTCTTCTGAATGAGAGAATTACCTGAAACTCCCGGTTTGACCTGCCTGAGAACAGCTGGCTCCGTAATAATCCCAAACTTTCTGTCTGCTCTTGCTAAAACAGCTGGAAGCACAGGAGTCCAACAACTCCTGATTCATTTAATAAGATGATTGAAAGACAGCAAAAACAGAATGTTTTTGACGATAAAGTCGACACATCGGGCTGCATCAGGTGGTCTCACTCTAAAACCGGACTAAATTCAGGTTTAACCAGAAACACTTGACCTTGTTGTGATGAAACAGGCCAAAAAGAGAAAATACATAAAAATAAATAATAAAGCCTCTCCTATGAAACACAGATCATTCAGCAGTCTACAGCCGTGTGGTTTGTGCAAACTGAATCATTACAATTGCCTGATGAATGGTTTCAGACTGGACCCTTGTTGCTGGTCAGGGGCAGGAGGTCCTGCCGGATTTCTGGACCCAGAGCTGCAGAGCGAGTGTCTCCATATTCTCCACTCAGGGAGGTTTTTTTTTTTATTAAAAAGCCAATTAGGTTTTTCAGATGGCAAGGCAAGGTTGTCCGTGTGTGTGTGTGTGTGTGTGTGTCACTGCGACCATGTGGAGATAACCATGACATGCAGTCATGTAATTCAGAGAGATAACATCAAGCTATGTAGTTTGAGATAAAAGGACCGTCCCTAGACCTGATCTATGAGATGGTGAGCCTTAAAGAGCTCGAATATAATCTGACATCATCATCAAATTTATTTATATAGCACTTTAAAGGCAAACAATGTTGCCCAAAGTGCTTAACAAAAATAAAAAAATAAAAATACAATAAAATGACAACAGTCAATTAAAAACATGAAATAAAAACAAAACTAAAATCAGACACAAAAAGATAAAAAACAGGATAAAAAAACAGGATCACCCAGTCAACCCAAGGTGTTAAAAGCTTTCGAATAAAAAAAAGTCTTCAGTAGCTTTTTAAAAGTAGCAACAGATGATGCCTGTCTAATATGGATTGGCAACGTGTTCCAAAGAGTAGGTGCTGCCACAGAGAAAGACCTAAAACCTCTTCTCTGTAGCCGCGCCCTAGGGACATTCAATGTATGCTGGTCAGCCGACCGCAGCACACGAGATGGAACATACGGCACAAGAAGCTCAGATAGATAGACAGGTGCAAGACCATTTAAACATTTATAAGCCAGAACCAAAATCTTAAATTGCACATGAAACTTTACAGGGACCCAGTGTAGAGATGCAAGAACTGGTGTGATGTGATCAAAACGACAGGTTCCAGTCAAGACGGGCTGCAGCATTCTGAACTAGCTGCAATCTGACAATACACCTCTGACTAATGCCATGGTAAAGACTATTGCAGTAATCTAGACGAGAAGTTATGAAGGCATGTATAAGCTTCTCCAAATTCTTCTCAATCAAAAAAGACTTCACCTTATAGATTTCTCAGCTGAAAAAAGCAAGATCGTACAACATTATTGATTTGCAAATCAAAATTAAGCTGAGAATCAACCTTAACACCCACATTAGACACCACATCCTCTGCACCATTTGAAAGACCATTCACAAATGACTGTGGAAATACTGGAGAACCACTGGGTGCCAGCATAATTAGCTCTGTCTTAGAATCATTAATCTGCAAGAAATGACACTCATCGAAATTAGAATTAAAAATGACCTGAGGTCACAGGGAGGAGGGGGTGATATAATGGTAGTAGAAACCCTGAAGTAAAACTCCTCAATAAAGTCACCAAACATGAACATAAAATTGTTAAAGTAAAAAACAATCAGTCACCTGGAAATAAAGAAACAACAAACATCACAAACTACACACCTCTCCCTGAGGTCACAAAGGCCACAACTGGCCCCTCAGACAGAACCACCCACTCCAGCTTTTTCAGGTTAAGCAGTTCGAACTTTGCATAGATAATGGTGTTGCACAACCCAAAAGAACATAAAATGCAAATCACAGATACATGAATCTCAGCGTGGACGTCATGAATTTTGACAAACCATTTGCTCATGCTGTGTCACACTAAGGGAACATGATAGTAACTAGATATGCTTACAGTCTGTTCAGAACGTGTGCGATGGCCACTCCACTCGTGAGGTCACGTTTGCTGCTGCATGATGGGACCTGAAAAGTCTGTAACTGAGAATAAAAACACTGGAAATCAGTGATTTTAGTTGTGTTTGATAAACAAGGTCAGATTCTGCTATTACTGGAGTTAAGAGAGTGTTTTAGGAAAACCTTATTAGGTTTGTTCCTCCTGGACTAGCTTAAAGATGACTGTTCCTACCAGGAATCACAGTTATGATAAGACACGGTGGCTTCAGATTAAAACTAATTATAACAAAGCAAAAATAAACGTTATTCTGCAGTGATGAAAACACAGCTATCTAAATGTTATCCACTGATATTTATAAAAACAAACAGCTCCTCAGGATGGGGTACGTGTGAATTATGTATTTTTAGGATGGATTTCTTTCCTCTTTATTAATAGTATTATTCTGACACGTGTTATATCTTTGATCTTAAGGATGAGACAGAATATCAAAAAAGCAAGCAATTCTCTGCAAATAAAACGAATTAAACGTGCTAAATATGATGGGGGATTACAAGCTTGAGCTGCTAATTATATCAGCTGGCGTTAAGAGCTTCCCACTGGGGACAGGTGCCAAACAGGTGGATTTTCCCTGAGCTAAAACATACAGTTAGCTTCTTAAGTAGCATAAAGTTTTAGCGTCTGTCTGGAGCTTAAACTAGCATTTAGTGTTTGTTTCGCTAGTAGCTAACTCTGCTGACACCACAGTTAGAAGCAGGAGGACCACTCAGACTAAACTCCTGTAATGGTTCATGGTTAGCTAGCCTGAGTGAATGGCTACAGCTAGACACTGTCGGACTCAACTGCTCGCGGGTTGCTCGTAAAACTAAATGTTTTGGCTGCGTAGGCCTTAAGGTTCAAACACTACAGTTTGGTTAATTAGCCCACTCCGGCTGTCACCTGTTAGCTGCCGGTGGTTAGCTTCGAACGGGCTAAATGTCAGACTTACCCAGGTCAAGAGTGAGTCACACGGCTCTGCTTTGTCCAGACTCATGCTCCTGTCCAGGGGGAGGCCCGCTGCAGTCACAGCCCACAGGAGAAGCGACAGAGTTGACCCTAAAGTTTGTTTGTTACTCAGTCCCTGGCACTTTCCACGTCAGACGCTGCCGCTCCTCCTATTTCGCGTTTTTCACCCCCCACATGAGCTTCCGTATGTGGAGCGTTTCCATGACAACGGATTATGTCACGGGTCAGCGTGTCTGGCTCAAAGAAAACAAGCTTGTTTACAAATTATTTGAATGGATTTAACATTTTCGCACCCCCTGGCATATGTTTTGTATTCGATTTTGTTTACTTATTATTTTGTTCAATAAAGTTCTAAAAAAAAAAACGTGTTACCATTATCACTTTTCTTTTCTTTTACGTTTTATTTCACGTTGTGGATTCTTGGTATTAAAATGTTTTATGTTAAAAATTTAAATGAGGTTTTTTTTTAAAACAATATGATTATTATAATGTATAAAAGCACTGGCTCAAATATGAACAACCTTGTACGGTGTTTAAAAATCAATTTAGTCAATCTCAACAGTAGGATGAGAACTTTTTAAAAATATTTGACAGTGATGCTACATTTACCGATCAAAAATTGCAAACCTCATTTTAATATAAAGTCCCAAGACAGATCCCTTACAAACCATTAACAGAATTTCTTTTTCTATTGATATTTTATAACCTTTAAATGTTTCAGGTCAGCAAACAAATTTCAACATCAGAAAATGTCAACCTGAGAAAAAAAACAACTAGTTTTTAGTGAAGATTTCATTTATGAAGGGAAAATAACCTCTCCCACACCAACATGGCTTAAAAGTACCCCCCCCCCCACCCACCAAGCTGTCATTAACCAGTTTCACGAGCTACACCCAGACCTGATCAATATCAATAGAACCTGTAGGCTAAAAGATCTAAAAAAAAAAACAACCCTTGCAAATAAAGCTTCATGTAAAAACTCCAAGCACCAAAATATCTGCTGACCATGAAGAACACAAAACTCATCTTACATTTATTCAAAAACATCCTGATGATCCCAAAGACTTTCTGGTAAATATAAGCAGAACTTTCTGGAAGTTGTTGCTGCTGAAGGATTTACAACCAGTAATCAATCTAGGGATCACTTACTTTTTCCACATATGAGTAAGTTGGTTTAATAAATGAAAACATTTGAAAAATACGTTTTGTATTTCCCTGTGTTATCTTTGTCTCATACTCTAATTTAAAATGTGGATCTGAAACATTTAATTATGACAAAAATGAACAACAGTATCTGTAAGGGTGGTAAATTCATTTTCATTTTCATTTTCATTTTCACTACGCTGCATTTATTCCTTTAAAGCGCTGAAAACCTGACCAGAAATGTTTTGGAGTACCAAAATAATAATAATAATAATAATAATAATAATAATAATAATAATAATAATAATACTATTATTATTATTATTATTATTATTATTATTATTATTATTATTATTATTAACAACAACAACAATAATAATAATAATAAATAAATGTTTACGATTCTTGTTTTAATGTTTTTAAAATTTCCTCAAGGCACCACTGGATGGCTCTAGTTGACAATTAGCTTTAGAGCACAGCAGGAAGCACAACTGGCTAATATGATGATAGATAGATAGATAGATAGATAGATAGATAGATAGATAGATAGATAGATAGATAGATAGATAGATGATAGATAGATAGATAGATAGATGATAGATAGATAGATAGATAGATAGATAGATAGATAGATAGATAGATAGATAGATAGATAGATAGATAGATAGATAGATAGATAGATGCATGCTGCCACACACGTACACCATTTCCACTGGAACTTTCACATCTCAAAGTCCACCTCTTCCTCCCGTCTTTGTTCCAGTCACAACTCTAACTCCAGTAGCATTCAGGCACTACCCACTACTTCCTGTTTACTCAGCCAGACCCAAACAGTGAGTGTGCACTGGGTCTACTCTGCTCCTCCAACACCTGCATGAAGTGACATATCTGTGTTTTCTGCCGGGCTGTCCCACCATAAACCAGTCTCTGATCTGGTTCAGGTTCCTGTTTGTCTGGATGGTTCTCTACTCAGAGGAATGCAAATGTTCCCTTTTCTTCTGTCTGTAATTATATCAACCTACATCTGTCCAGCCTCTGTTATCTCTGAGTTTATTAAGATAAAAACGTGATCATATTCCTGTCATTGGGTTCAGTCATATTAATTTCCACTATAATAAAGATACATACACTCAAAAAAACTTTAGTTGATCAATTAATGTGTTTAACTGGAATGTGCTGCATGTCGAGTCTCTCTCTCTCTCTCTCTCTCTCTCTCTCTCTCTCTCTCTCTCTCTCTCTCTCTCTCACACACACACACACACACACACGCACACACACACACACACGCACGCACACACCACCCACCGCGGAGCAGATCAGCACTGACTAACGATCGATGCTGGGAGCTGTGGTAAAGTCCCAGGCAAGGCCACGCTCTAGCTAGGCTCTCTATTTTCGGCTAGCTCCTCTTCCTCTGTGCTAATTCCTCTTTTCACCCGTTCTCTCTTTCCTTATTCCCCAGATGTGTTTCCTTCCTGAAAGTCAAAAGGCCTTACTTCTCCTCTTTTCCAACCCCTCTCTGACGCACTTGCTCCCTGATGGGGGGAACTAGAAGGGTGGACGTGGGAGGGCCAGCAGCCCAGATTGAGCAATTATTTCTTATTTCGAAGGTTGTGGTTTTGTAATTTGAAAAAAAAAATGGGGACGGTTCCTTTTTTTTTTTTTAAGAAACACATGTTCTTAAAGTGCAAACAGAAAACTATCTACATAAGAACACAACAAAAACACATAAACATGATTATTTCCTATGTTTTCTTTGACTCACCTCTTATCATTTATTTTGGACGTTTAGTCCGAGTGATGCAGCACATGTGGGATAACGTTCTACTGTTATCATTTTCATTTATGAAAAAAGGAAAGATTACAGTTTTTTCTCATCTTAACACACTCAGTGCTGAGATTAAAGCTCAGATTCCAAGAATTACTTCAAAAAATAATTTAGAAAAACTAGATGAAGGTGGAATATTTTAAGAATATCTTGAGGAAGTGACTCCTGTTGTTTCCGTGAACACGACTGTAACATTTCTATTATAGTAACCGAGGGTTCGGGGAGTGCTTTTACTGAGTAATCTACAAAAAAATGAGCCATCCTCTTTGAGCATGCTCCAATCCTTCACAATAAAAGTCTCAAACGTATCAAAGCTTGTTATTGCAGTGAAACTCATGCTGCAGCCTCCTTCAGGAGAAATTTACAGGCTGCATTCTGCTGCAGAAGTAAATTACAGCGTATGAGCTGGAATAATTTCCTCTTTAACCCGGTTCAGCAGACGTGTGTCTATTTGCATAAATACAGGTCAAACATTTAATTCCCATTTTAATAGAACTATTCTGGTCTTTTCCTCAACATTTCAACTGGTTTCTGTAAAAAACAACTTAATGCCAAATAACAGCAGTAAAGGATTATTAAACATGGCATTTTGATACTGACGCTGCTCAGATTAGCCTTTATCTTGTCAATACAGTCAGAGCTAATCTGTATTTCTTCAAGCTGATGTCATTCAAAGAGCTTTCTACAGATCAGATTTTATTTGTTCATAACTCATTTTCAGGATCTGAACAGACTCACACACATGCTCCTAAAGCCATTGTCAGGTTCAGAATAGCCGTGTCCAGGCATCTGGAGCTGGTTCAGCTTTCCCAGGTGTCACGGGGAAAGAACAACAACAAAACCACAGAACAAAGATGGACCGGCCACAAACATAATAGAGACAGTGTAGCTGCAGGTGAGAAACACCCACAAGTCTGATTAGAAAGCTCCTTTCCAGACATGAGATCATGGATGCAGCCACATGCTGTCAGGACATGTAAAACAGAGCAGGGAAGAAGTCCAACCAGAGATTTATGGACATTCCTGCTTTATCAGCTGTCTCCTCCATCCTTCCTGAACCACAGCGTGATAGATCAGTAAGGTCAGAGAGCCAATACAACGTTACGTCTTAAACCTGGCAGGGAGTGCACATTAATACTGCAGGCATGCTGGTACAGACTAGCTGTTGATCCGTTAACAAGGCTGTTGAATAGCAGCTTGTTGTTCATCTTGATCAGCATGTTGAACTCTGGTTATTCAGTTATTGTTCTGATAAAAATAACCAACATGACTGAAACTGAATAGCCCTGACCGGTCAGAACTTTGATACGAGTCGTCGTAACCAACTTGGTTCGTTTCAAGCTCCGCCCACTGGAGGCCAGTGGTGGACGAAGAGAGGAGATCAGCTGGTAGCACACAATTAGTTTGTTTGGTAACACTTTACAATAAGGGTCCCTTTATTAACGTTACTTAGTGCATTATTAAGCATTAATAAACTATTAAAGTATTAACAATTGATTAACCATATCATGTAATGCATCATGCAGACACCCCCTCTCTGGACACTTAATAGTTAACAATAACATTAATAAAGGGACCCTTTGTTTATTAATGCTTAATAACACACTAAGTAACGTTAATAAAGGGACCCTTGTTGTAAAGTGTTTCCGTTTGTTCTGCTTGGTTTAACTCCCTCTGCCAAGTTTTAATTTACTCCTTGTTTTTGAGTTTAACAAGCCCCCCTCATGCTTTCTGTCTGAAACCTCCCCCTTCCTCTCACACACAAGCAGGCAGCACATGGCCAGCGCGGGTGAGTCACGGCAGGCTGTTAACCAATGCCTCCTCTCAGGGAGAGTCCCTCGATCCGTCCTTGTGATAGGACCAATCCCCCTGAGTGTATCAGGTGCACTGGGCCTCAGGGCGACGGGAGACTTTGTCCCATTGTCCTCGATGCTGGCAGTAAACACAAAAGAGGATCTTCTCTCCTTCAGATATTAAAGGGTTTAGCAACCTGAATGTAATGAAGAGTGTTCTAGATTGTTGGAGTTTGAGTCATCTGAAAAACATAGATAAAGATAGGGCTAAAAATATTAATAATAACACGACTGGGTGGAACGAAAGAGCTGGGTTTAAGTTGGGTGAGATCAATGCATCGCTCTATGGCGGGACTGTCAGCCTCGCTGCTAAAACAGCTGGTCAGAAATATCACAGCACTTCATTTAATCATGAATTAGGTGAAATGAAGTTAAACACTATCTAGCCCAACAAGTCACAGACGTGTGTTTCTGTTACATGTTCATGTGCAGGACCGCCATGTTGGATTCTAAAATTGGGGTGTGTTAAATATCTCCAACTTCTGCATCAGAAATCTGCCTTTGGAGGACATTCCGTTGATTTTCCTATCAGGAAATTCCAACGTCCAAGTTCAAATGGAAAGCACCGTAGAACACAAAAATAGGTTGGTGTAAAAAGAAGAGCGAGTTTCAATAAAAATACTTATTATCGTTTCTCTCAGGTTGTGTATCTCAGTCACATATGCAGTGCCTGATTCTGTCTGGGAATATCTTGCTGCAGTGTTTGTGTGTAGACAATACAGATAGGTATATATTCTTTTTAAAAACTTTGACTTAAAGTACTGTCTACAGTAGAAGTCTTCAGGGACAAGTCATTTGATCTAGTGTTGCTGGAACGCTTCTCAAACATCATGAACCCCTTTTGAAAACTTCTCCCCTTCTGGAGCACTTCTTTAAAACTTGTGGAGCTCTTCTAAAACACTCCCAGAACTTTCCTCGAACACTTGAGCACGTCTCAAAAACCTCTCGAACACAGAAATACCTGATATAGATCTGTAAGTTAGAGTTGCTTGTGTGTCATTTTTTTGGCTCTACATAGATTGTACTTAAAAATGATAAAAATGGCCTTTTTACTAGAAAAGGTTGCAGACTGCAAGCTTTGAGTCTAATTCCAACTATTAAGAAGGAATCTGGCAAATTTGACAAGTGATCGACAAATTTTAGAATATTTAAAAATCTATGTAGGATCTATTGCAGACTAAAAGCTTTACGCTCTCTTTTGAACACAACTTCTTTATAAGAGGTGTTGAGTTGGTGTTTATCTTTTGCCACAAAGGGAGCTAGTGGTATTGCTGTCATCAGGTATGTACCAGACGACACCTGCTAATATCACCTCCTAAGGCAAGGCCAAAAGGACCTCGAACAGAGCGTCATTTAGTGGTTATGAATGTAATCATTACCACGGAGCACTAATAACAGGTTAGAGGAGCACTCTTAAGCCTGCTCCTCCCAGCACGTGTTCACAAACACACCTCACACACCCTCAATCAGCTGGAACAAGAGCACAGGGTGCACTACGCTCCACCTCATCAACACCAGCCAGGTGCACATTCCCTCCACCTTGTCTTTGAGCAACACCCTTCTAGAATATTCTGTCCTGTAAGGGAGCTGAATGTGCAGAACACAGTGGCCCAGTCCTGGAGTTTATTGGCTAGGCTAACAATGGCAGGGCGTGTGATTTAACAGGAATGGGTCGGCTGCAGAGGTCCTGTTTTCACTCTAAAACAGCAGCACAACAGATAACATTAGTGGATTTGAAGGGTAACCCCAAATAGGACCAAGTTGCAATAGTCAATGTGGGCTGTAATAAAAGTATGAACTACTGCCTCTAGATCATGTCGTGTCTGGAACGGTTTCACCTTTGTCAAACATCGTAAATGATAAAAAGAGGAGGCGACAACTCCATTTACATGTGCATCTAAACCCAACTGATGCCTTTACCTGGGAGTTAAAAGGTCCACAGTCATGTGAAGAGGCATCATTACGGCCATTTGGCCCAAATAGGATCACCTCCATCTTCTCATCATTGAGACACAAAAAATTCCCCAGCATCCACCTCTTAACCTCAGACAAACAGTCTACCAGATTGTCTATTGAAGAATCATCATCCGCATCCAGGGGTAAATAAAGCAGACAGTCATCATTAAAAAAAAAAAAAGAAAGCTAATGTCAAACCTACGAAAGTTGTTCCCCAAAGGAAGAATTTAAATCAAAAACAGTAAAGGTTCGAGCACTGAACCCTGCGGGACACCCCAGGTAAAATGGGAGGAGGCAGATAAAACCCCCCCGCATCGTAACACTAATTGTTCTATTGGCTAGGTACGATCTGAACCACTCCAAAGCCAGGCCTTCAATAGATGTTTTATTCTTATTCATTTATAAAATGCACAGCCATGTTTAATAACGATTTATTCTCCAGGTGATGCAGCATCCAAGGGATGAGGGGTGGTTATGAGCATCTGACTTCTCTTGTTTTCTGTTTTACTTTCCTTGCCTTAAAAAGACATTAAAAAATGTCTTAGCAAGGTCCTCGTCATATTGTTTGTCTCAGTTAATACTTTTATTTAAAACATAAAAATTCAATAAATCACAATTAGATATTCAAAGAACTGGACACATTTTATGTTCACTCGCTTCATTTCTTAGGATTTAAGTTAGTTTTATTATTTATTAATTTAATATTTATTCATTTTCAATAAATATATAAAAATCTGACGTTGGCTTTCATAGTTAAATGTTTAAATTTGATTTAAAAAAAAAAGAAATGATTTTACTTTCTTTACAAGAGTTTTGACTTTTTGTCTTCCTTGATTTCTTCGTGTAACCAGCTATAGTATTCATGCAGCACTGGATGCTTTTCTCTCTGTAATTCAGATTTTAAGTTTGTTTTGTGGCTCTGGATTGTTTTATTGAACGTGAGAAAAGGGAGAAACAGTTCATAAAGCTCACAGACCTCTGGTCTTTGAACTAGTTTCCTGTAAATAAAACAAGGAGAGCGACTGTCCTAACCTTCAAAAGTTACCGGTGGTAATGAACTCAAAGCCTCTGTTCGTGACCGTTTGCTGGGTGTGAGACCAGATCCTAAACACCTGCCAAAAAATGCCAACCACACCTTCAGCCTTGCATAACTTTCCTATTCTTCTTTAGTGTGCACACACACTCTCAGCAAACATGTCCAACAAGCATGACAGTCCTTGGCTCTGCAGCCAGACCAGTTTAATTGATGCCCTTCCCTCAGAGCCTTAATTACACAGCCCGGGCTCTGAGGGCACCGAGTGGGCCGTCAACAAATGAAGCCTCGGCCCTTCACGCAGAGTGACACTTCACTTGACTCAGCATCATGCAGGGCTCTGTTTACTGGACCTGTCCACCACAATCAACACTCCTGCATCTGGCCTGACAGCTAGTCTGCTGTTCATCTCATCGCTGCTGCGGGGGTGGGGGGTGGGGTGGGGTGCAGGGGTAGAGCGATGGGAAGGGAGGATTTTGTCCATCCTGATCCAAATCAGTGTGTACTCATTTGGACACGCAGAGCAACATGGAATCAAAGGAGCACAGCAACAGTTCAAAGGATCCTGCTGGAATAGTTTAACTGAACTGCAGTTTCGTTTTGGATGCAGGTTGTGCATAATCTACAGCAAATCTGATCAAATTAGCTAAAAAAACCCAAACAAGTGATGTTTGACCTGCATTGATTCGTTTATGTGAATAACAAAACATTTTGGCACCATTAAAAGTTAATTTGTGTACTTCTGCTGAGGTCGCTCCATTGAAGAAAAGACAAAGTTAAAGGCACCCACCACCTGTCCCGCCAGAATTTTAAACTCAGATAGTCTGATGTTGAGAGTTGCTTTTTTCGTTGGCATCTTGGCGAAGCCTGGAAGTAAAACTAACAGAGTAATGTCTTTGGAGGTGAAGCAAAGAGTTAAAACCAGAGTGAAGATCGGCGTGGTCTACACTAGTTTGAGGAAACTAAAGGAGGCTACAAAATCACGGACTGATGGTGACCTGGCTTTGTTGCTACTGGAATAATAGTTTTTGTCCAACAGTGTGGACAGGTCACCGGTCCATCACAGGGTGTGTGTGGTTTATGTTAGTATTAGTTGGCTCATGTTAGCTTGTTGTTAGCGCTAGCTACAGCAGGCTGCTGCAGGGTTGTTTACAACTGTTGTAATTCTGCTTTCAACCAGTTGGGCGGAGGAGCAGGAAACTGCTCTGTGTTACTTCAGTATCACCTGTGGTCTTCTAGAGTTTTTAAAAACAAGTAAACAAAACACAGGTTGTCCATGTGATGCCAGAACATTTTTGTCATGGGCGGTGACGTGAAACCTAAAACTCTGGTTATTTACGTCCACAAGCAAATGCTGACAATGGAGAATTTGTAAATCTCCACTTTGGATTTGAAAGAATCGTTTTTGGTGCCATTTATCTTCACTTTGGTGTGGATGACAGGCCAAACCGTAGAAAATGTCTTTGTTTTGTGGGATTCCTGGCTACATGTGGAAAGGACATGAGTTTTATCCATTTGTGGTTTAAGACTGGATCTAGAATCAAACTGGCTCCAAAAGTTGAACACATAGACGTCCATCCAATGCAGACTCCTGTAAAGTCTGTCCACTGGTTGGTGTGATGATTTGCTAATAAACACAAACAGGCAAAAACGTAAAAAAGTATTTTTGTTCCATGGACGCATTAATGTTTTTTGGTCAAAAAGTTTTGTCTATTTCGCTTTGAACCAAAACAAACAAGCTTTTGTTGGATTGGTGTTTGGGGGCTGCCAGGTTGAGCGATGGTCTCTGGTTTTCTGCCTGAATCTTGACTCAGGCCTTCTTGTTTAGAGTTTACCTGCTTTATCTGTATTGTCTGTTTTTGCACTAACAGTTGACTGAATCACATTCTGCAGGACAAAAGCAGCCAGCTAGTTTTCTAGTTTCTCCCCATCAGTCTTGTGCACAATCAGCACAAAGTTAAAGTGAACTCTCCGTCTGAGGCTGATCCATTCAGACAGCGACCCACTGACATGAGTGAACTAACAGAGACGTGCACACTGCACACGGGTGACTTGAAAGAGTGAAAGCTGCTGACCCCACAAGTTGTCTCATATCTTAAGGATCCATCATCCAGGGTGAACTTGTGTGGAGCTCCCTCTGATCTCTGTGGCGAGGCCCGCTCGCTGATTGAGAGGATGAACACTTTGAAGAAGTGATGCTCTCACAAAGTAAACACACAATAAAAGGCATGCAGTTGTCACACGTCGCTGCTTTAAAGAGGACAAAAAGGGAGATAATTACAGGTGAGTGGATAAAGGTAGACTCTGAAGAGTGTTTGAAAACAGAGGTGTCACGCAGGATTAGAGCCCTTCTGTGACCCTTTAACTCTTTCTGTAGGGTCATCCTGAATTCCTGCAAGCATGGTGCCTGCAGCAGCACATGAACCACAAACAGATGGTTTCACTCCCACTCCCAGCTTACTGTTACACCACTCCTATCTGTGAGAAACAATCCAGAATCCTCCTGAATGTAATCATCCTCATTAAGAGTATTTAAGGCATTACAGAAACTCAAACCAGGCTCAGATGTGTCAGATCCCAAATACAGCGATTTATCACAAAAGGTTGATAGAGGTTAACTTTATCTATTTTCTGTGGAATTCAAATATTAACATCTGGAATAATTAAAACATTATTCTGCTGAAGCAACGTCTGATTTTCAATCATTCATTTTCAGTTACTTTTTTTTATTTCTCATTACTTTAATCAGGTTTTTTCTTCCTTAGCACTAAAAATGTGCACAGAGAATCCCAACTGGAGCAGAGAAAAATGGTTGAAAAGAATCTCACAATCTGAACATAAAAAGGGCTCGGAGGCCTTAGATAGGAGATGTTTTTATCGTGCTTTTATTTTGAAAGGCTCCTTCTGTTTTTATGGCAGTTTGAATTAGCACGTTGGCTAAGTATTTATTTAAAACTGCCTCTTTTAAATACAGATTTCAGCATTTGGATTTAACTGAAAGGGGACATATTGCATCCTATTGTGCTGCCCTGTGGGTCTCTACTGCCTCTATAAACACTCCAAACATAAAACAAACAATCAGTTCATCCGTTTTCTGTCAGTGTTTGGTTTTAGGAATCATGTGCCTGAAACTAGCAGAGTCAAAAAGTCCCCATGTGTGACATCACAATCAGGGAAATTCGAACAGAACCTGGTCTCACCTTTCCAGGCTGGGAGTCCAGTGGCTCTACTCTGAGCCCCTCCCAGATATCATAGCTTCTCAGTTTATAGTAGCCAATCAGGGGGTGAGTGGGTGTGGCCAGAAGCAGCTTGTTTGCTTAAAGTGACAGAGCCCTGAAACAGCTCATTCTGGAAGGTACTGAAAACATCAAGAATAAAAATGCTTAAACTGCTTCATGTGAGAGGGATTTAGTGCAAAAAAGTTTTACATAACATTTCATAATGTGTCTCCTTTAAAGCCACACATTTTAATCATTTTAAATCATGTTCTTGAGCCAGTATGTGCTAAAATGACCCTTTAGGGGTAACGAAATGTCACTCAGACCCCCCCCCCCCCAACCCTCAGTGGCCAGAATACCGCACTTGCAACTTCAGAGTGGCGGTCTGGTCCCTGTTGGACTTCATAAAGTGGAGCTGACATGCCTGGTGCTGCAGTCTGCTTCCAGCATGTTTCCTGCATGTTTTAGATCATGAACACAGCTGATTTGTTTGATTTAGTGATGAACCGCTCCTGTAGACACTAATGAAGGCTGAGGAGACATTTCAGCAGTTAGATTAAGGCAGTGTTTCTCAATTATTTTCCATCACACCACCCCCCCCCCCCCCCCCCCTCAGGCAAATGCATCACTTCTTATCATTTCTTAATATTCTTCTTTTATTATGCAACTTGCCTACATGTGTATGTGTGCAGATTCTACTGATGCAAATTCCTGCTAGTGTGAAACTGATCACTTACTTGGCAATAATATGATTCTGATTCAGATCAGGGCTTAGCATAGTTAGCTAACCACCAAGCTAACCACGGTTATTTGTTGTTTAACATTGAACAGAACCAGGCGCACCTGCATTAGTTGTAACTTCAACAGCGTTGCTGTTATTTATTATTACTGTGGAGCTTCAGTTATTTTCTGACAGTTCATTTATGCTGAACTGAAGCAGGAAAATCTATTAGCAAATGAGCTCCGCCAAGCAGTTTCTTCACCAGCCACTACTGGGGTTTTTCCTCATTTCCGACCGCATTCAAAGTTAATCCAGGGGTTATGAAGGCTTCATCTTATTTTCTCATCTTGTTCTGCAGACAGCTGTTTACTCTCTCACCTCCGTGTCCTGTGTGTGTTTATATGCTCTTCTTCTGCTGGGTTAAAACCTGTTGATTAGTCTGGATAATGGATGATGAGATGACATCATTATGAAACAGCTGTGAAGGTCAGAATGAAATCAAAAACAACTGGACTTCATGACCAACCAGATGAAACACAGAGAGAAGATCAAAGTCAGGAAGATGCCAAACACGTTCCAACACAACGCGTTTCAATTACAAGCACACTTTTCTTTTTGCTGATGGGAGACAGGTGGTTGAAAACATGAAAACAGAGTAAGCTGAATCTGAGCTGGAAATGTTTTGACTCTGGGATGATAAATCCAGAGGAATTAGGATTTAGGTCTTTTTTAACAAGCTTCATCAGCTGTTGCAGAAGATCACAGAACAAACAAAGCAGCTCATGAAATCACTAAAGCTGTAGAGAAACGAACAGGTTGATGCATCAAATTCTCTTCAGGAAAAGTAAATCTGAGGAGCTAATTTCAGTTGAGCGTCTAATCCCTGATAGATTAACGGTGAACAGATGTGGCAGTTGGCAAATCCCAACCTGACCAGTATAAATGACTGGTATAAAAGTCTTATTGATGATGAAGAACAAAGGCTCATCTGTTTCACAAGCAGCTTCCCAATAATTCACCCCCCCACCCCCACCACACCACCCGTCAATGCTAACAAACTTTCATCCACCCGCCGCCCATAATTAGACCCGGATCAGGCCCAGCATCGGGGGATGAAACAGCCCCACAGACAAACATTAACCCAGACCCTGACCCCGCCGCTTGTCAAGAAGAACGTCTGGGACAGGAGGGTTAAAAAAAAAAAAAAAAACAGCATTCCTCTTCCAGTAAAGCAGGAAGGGGGAGGAAGGGGGATTTTGGGAAGTTTGGTGACTCATCACTTTTTCTTTTCTAACAACTCTCCCCCTATACAGCATCACATCAAGGAGCTTAAATACCTCCAGTTTGGACCGCTGCGCTTCTCTGTGGTTCCTTTGACAAGTGTCTCCGGCTGAGGGTCGCAGCTGTGTGCACGGCTGTCATAAACACTGGTGCACGCTGATGCCTCACTTTGAAACCCGAGCTAAAACACAAGCAGCAACTTGAACCTGGGATTGCTCAAGCCCAAACGTCACTCAGGTTTGCTCTTGCATCAGGGGCCGATTGTTAAATGACACTGTAGCGGTTCAAAGGAAAAATGGTTCACATTTAGATTTTTATAACAATAAAAATTAGATGCTGGAATTTTATTGTCACTCGTTCTCCACGTTGATTTAGTAAACCACAAAGTTATTTTCAAATTAAAAAAGTCTAAATAATAAGAATAAAAATATTACAATCACATTTAAATATGTGAAGTTTAATCTAAATGTTTCAATTTGAACACGCAGGCTGCCATAAAAATAGAAAGTTCCCCGCCAAAATAAAATTGAGATGACGTGGTACCTTAAGGCAAATCAGCCTACCAAAATAAAAGTGGGGTGACGAGAACCCTATGTTTAATCTCAATCTGTTCTACCATGCATCATTTTTCTATGTCCTTGTCTAGGCGCTGCCTGTACAAATATTTACTTCCATAAAACAGATTCACCCTACCAAAATAAAAGCGGGATGAGGAAATTCCCTCTGCAGAATCTCATACTTCTATTTGACTGTCATCTGAATTTGCACGTTAGCTGATTATTTAGTTTAAAACGGCAACATTTATATTTATATTTAAATTTCAATTTTTTATTTTATATATTAAGATTTGAACAAAAGTATTTAGATTTTACTTTATATAAAAATATTTGAATCAAATGTTTAGATTTAGGTTTGTGTATTAGGATTTTAACATAAATATAAACATTTTACCTTATATATTCATTCGATCAAAAATATTTAGATTTCATCTTATCCGTTAACATTCTAATCTAAATATGAATCTATATATTAAAATTGTAATCTAAATATTCAGATTTACCTTCATATCTCATTTTATTTTATTTAACATTAATTTTTAATCTAAATGTACAGTAGTCTAAAAAACTCTAAAGGTGGTTAGATGCTAGCTGTTGAATGCTTTCCTTTACGGTCTGCGCCCCATATCCAGTGTGTTAAACCGTTTTACGTGATCGGGTTGAATGCAGTGATGAGTCAGTGGATGTGTGCCACCGTGCTCAGAATTTACTACTCGCCAGCTTCATCCTGTCCAACAACAACATGCTGACGAATGCTTGTAAAGTGATGACGGCGCTCTAATATAGGAGCTTTTACAGCAGTTTTGGAAGCAGCCCATAATGGAAAGTGCTTAAAATCTCCCAGAGAGCTACCACAGATTTTAAAGTTTGACTTTCTTCTCCTATTTTTGTGTCGAGTCTTGTGTGACCACTCATTGGTCCTTGCGAGGCTTTGTTCCACTGAGTGATTTGTGGTTTGGTGCTTTCCCCAGCGGGCCCCTTGCTGCAGTCCCCACAATAACACCCTGAAACCTCCTATTAGGGGCCTTTTAGCTGCAGGGACCAAGCTTCTGTCTCACGCAGGATAGTTAGTACTCTAATGACAGACTTCACAAGGAGTGATGTCACCTACCATAACATAACAAGGTCCAACAAGAGGACAGCCCCCCTAAGGCCCCTGAATGAACCACAGCAGCCTCACATGATTGATAGACCTCAGTGTTACTGGGATCTTTGTGCCCGTGTGGGTTTGAGGCACACAAGGCCTCAGTGATGCTGCTGCTGCTGGTGACTAACAGTGAGTAATCACAACAGATCTATTCGTCCATTAAAATGTCATCTAAAACTTGAGACAAGGCCATACTTGCTCTGCCACCTGTGGTAAATAAGTTGTCTGTATGTCATTTATACTTCTTATGTTAAAATCACTGCAATAAAAAGGGACAATGTAATTTGTAGACTCCACTGAAAAATAAGAGTGAAATAGCTCAGTGCTATGGTGGCACAGGTGGCGGCGCCGCTGCCTTGCAGCAGGACGGTTGCAGGCTGCAGCCTTTCTGTGTGGAGTTTGGATGTTTTCCCTGTGCAAGCACGAGTTTTCTACCATTAACCAAAAACGTGCACGTTAGGTTAACTGTTGACTTTAAATTGTTCTTAGGTGTGATTAGTGAGTGAATGGTTGCTGTCTTGTTTGTCTCTATGTGTGGCCCTGTGATGGCCCGGTGACCTGTCCAGGGCGCCCCCTGACACCTAGAGATAAACACCAGATCCTTGCAACACTACTCAGGAAGAAGTGCTGCAGAAAATAATAAATGGTTTTGGGTCATTGAATCAGAAAATTTATTTAAGCCTTTTGAAATGACTTTAATAGCTGATTGTATGTTTCAATGACATCTGGACGTGCCCCACAGGTCAGATTACACACACACACACACACACACACACACACACACACACACACACACACACACACACACACACACACACACACACACACACACACACACGCAGAATCAACGCTCCTGCTTTAAGTTAAAAGCTTCCAGTAAAGGTGAATAACTTCAACAGCATTTCTCTGAATGATTCCACATAAACATATTTAACTAATCCACTCATCAAAGACCTTCCGTTTGAAACTTCCTCCGCCAGCCTCTGCCTTCATTCATGAGAAACAACATCTCCTGCTTCTCCAGAACCCTGTTTTCTGTTTTTCTTTAAACGGGTGCCTCGCGAGCTGACTCACAGGAATGGAGCGCAGCGGATTTCCACTTCCACTTTGGCTCCGTTCATCAGAGAAGAACGAGGTAATGTTTGGAGGAAGAGATGGAGATCTGGATACCATTGAAGAGCTGGCAGCTGCAGCTTGGAGTGGCTGATTCAGAGGATGAGAGAGAGGAAGAAACAGAGAAGCAGGCTATGCCACATGATTGCTGTAATCATTTTAATATCTGTTCATGTGAAGGTCGTTAATGCAAAGCCTTGTGATTTAACAGCAGGGAAGATGGAGGCTGTAAAAAGTCATTTACAAAGAAATGTCATCATTCCAACTCCTACGGCTGCCTGCGTTTCCTCTGGGGAGTCACAGTATCTTATCTGCTTGTTCATCAACCCTCTCCAGTCAGATCGCTTACTTTATTACTTCCTTCCAGTCCCGATGTGTCGGTGAAAACCACACACTGACCCACGAAGGAACAAACACACTCGCATGCTTCCGACAACCACCTCTGCCTCACCGCTTCCTGAAAAAGATGGGCTTAGAGAGAAGATCAAAATCACAGGACTCAGATTCAAGTTAGGGTTAAAAAATCAATTTGATTCAAGTTAATGAAACCACAAAAACTTGGACAGATTCCTCTTCTCTGTGTCTGAATCAGGGGGTCAGCAGTCCTAGGGAATCCCAGACTGTCCTCTCCTTTGCCAGTATTAAATCACTGACAGTAAAATCTCATTTGTTGTTTCCCTTTTTCTTCATTTTGTCTAATAAGGGTTATAATATAATGTAAATTGATAATAAAATATCTATATTAATGTAATGTTCCGATGGCATTTTTTTCTTCCTGATTTGAGTCTCTTTGTTTATTAACGTATCTTTCAGTGTCGACATGCTCCATGTTTTTGTCCGAGTTGCTGCGGTGAACTGGGAGCATTCGTGGCGGACTATGACTTTATCAAGACAGATGAATCGCTGTGTCGACGCCTGAAGAGAAGAGTCAAAAGAGAAACAAGACATTTGTTTTTAAGGCAGCGTATCAGATTCATATTGTCGAACGCAGCTCTGTCTTTTCCTCTGAGTGAAAGTATGCACACAATGACAAGTGGCTGTTGCTCTGCCTTCACTGTCTAGTTTAAAATACGTCCAGACTGCAGACATTTTTGCTTTCCTGAGGCGACATGCTAGCTTTGCATTAGCATGCTAGCTAACAGCTACATGTTTCCTGCCTGCCATAAATTGTGTGACGCTACGGTGGTGTCCATGCAACAATGAATACCGACGTAGTGGAACTTGTTGAAATTAAAACTAAGCCATTGTTGTTCTGTATGAAAATCTTTATTTCAGGATGAACTTAAAAAGTCATGTTTGTTGTTTTATAAGGTTAAATCCGATCTTTTTTGCCTGATTGCTGATCCTTTGAACATCACGTGATCAGATCGGAGCATCCCTAGTAATAAGGTAACTTTTTTCAAACATCTGCATGTTTTTTAATAATTTGTTAACTTTATTTTTTCAGTTAACTCCAGCTCAAGCTTTAATAAAAAAAAGAATTATTGTAAGATTTGAATGGTGTCAGTTTCTTTGCGCTCACTCACTCAGAAATGTTTACCACCCTTTCTGCTACTAGCTTAGCCAGTGTTTTAATTCCTTCATGTGAGTCAGGTGGAAGTTGGTGGAAGTAAAGGAAAGTGAGATGGATGATCTATAAATAAACTGCAGACAGATTCCACAGAAGTGATTCCCACTCTTCAATATCCTGTTCAGAAATCTCACAGAGAGGCCTCATGTTGGAGACGGGGGCCACCGGACTCTGGGTTTTTACCATGAGTCATCCATGCGACTCACGTGGATGAACTCATCTTAGACTCAGATGAGACTCTGACTTACAAATAAAGTGTTTAATATTTAAATAAATAAATAAATGAAAAATAATATAGACTCTGTGTGTTTTGAGTATTTATAGACGTCATTTTGTATTTTTTTGTATGAATTCTATCAAATATTTCTTAATACCTTTTCGACACTTTGTCCAAATCCATTGTTGTGCATGATACTAATAGCTAATAAAGGTGTTTAGCATACAAATGTTTATTTATACCGTATGTTCTGAATTTAAATTCTAAATGACAAACACACCTCCACAACTTAACTTATGTTGCTGTATTACATAAGCCTTGCAAACCACTTCACTCAAAGGGAAGAAACTGGGCCTGTCCCTTTGTATGTCTCTAAATTTCATATATGCACTGCTGCACTCGTCTCTGCATGGCTGGTTTTCATTTGCATGCACTAGTTGCACCAAACACTTCTTCTCCTTCTCACTATCTGCTCTGGAACACTCCCTGAATCCCTTTTTGGGATCTTTGGTGGTCTTACACATGTGTGGTCCTCTGGGTCAGCGTGGCAGAACAGATGTGGCCAAAGAGCAAGAACAGAAGTGAAACTAATGGCTGAGTTTTGATCCTGCAGCCCAAGACAGACAGTAAATGTTGGGAAGGCCCTTGTAGAATGGAAGTAAAGTGGAAGTGGGTCAAAATTAGGCAGTGTTCTGAATACAAAAAAAATAATATACGCAGGGCATAAATAATTGATTGAACTTTGCATGGTGTAAACATCTACATACTTTAAAACTAGATGTGAAAATAAACCAAATGGCTCCCTAGTGGCTCACTGCAGTGTAGGATTTTATGAGCAAGTTCACTGAGAAACCATTTTTTACTTGTTATTTTTGAAATATGATCAATTCCTGCATTAGCCACCGATAGAAAATAGACGGGGAAACGCTCGGATAAGAAAAGCCAAACAATTTCACGTTATAATGTTCAGTTGGCATTCATGGACTCACCCATCTTGGCTCACAACCATAGACATATATACACACAACAGGAAGGCTGTTGTTGGTTAGCGTCCAGGAAACAGCAGAGAACATCACGGCTAGTAGAAGCTAACCGTTAGCATTAGCAACTCCACCACACAGCAGAACTCCTCCAGGCTTGTGTTATTTGTGGAGATAAAACATCAACGTTGCATTTTTTACCCAAAAAAGAATAATACTGAAAGAACCTTATGATCATGACTGTTGATGAGTGAGACTCCAAATCCTGTCGTTTTCTCTACTTCCTGAAACAGGGGCGCCAGAGTTTTTTTTCCACAGAAAACAACTCAAAAGGCATTTGTTTATGCTAAAGATCACAGCAGGTTTTTTGGAAAAAATAAGTTAACGAAACTTAAAAGCATCCTGGTTGAAAAGAGAATGCTGTCCCACTGCATATATTCTTCAGATTAATTACAAATATTTTGAGGAGTATTTCACAATCCTTTACTTACAATTGCTTCAAACAAATTTAGCCTTGCTGTAGCATTACTTTTGGAATTTCATTAAATACTCTGTAATACTTTACTTAAATTGCATAAACCTTTCTCATTTGACAAGATTAGAGTTGTCTATAGATGACACTAATCCACTTTTTACTAAACCTACGATGATCGTCGTTAGCTCGTCATCCAAAAAACTACAAAAGGTCAAGATCAAGGTAAAGTTTATTATCCCACTTGGGCAAATTCAGATGGCACAACGTTGCACGTCTTATAAAAACATAATAAAAACACAGATTACAGGACAGGCAGTAAACATAATGTGGACAAAGAAAAAATAGAAAAGTGAGTCATAACTAAATATATATGTCGATGGTCATAACAAGCACAATGGAATAAATAAGATGAGGAGTAAGAAGTCACCAAAGAGGATTAAAAATACCTAAAAGGAAACTAATCTACCTCGTTTATCATTGTGGAGTCTGATTGCTTTACATTATATATATTAGTGAATTCAAGAAATAAAGATTCAAGAGCTTAATTATAATTATTCATATACAACAGATTCTTTATAATCTAACCATCAGATATTTATGCAATGAATCATTTAATGAGACTATTTCATTTTCATTCATCTGCATAGGAGAAGAAAACATTAATGCCGAAATTAAATGTTTTTGAAAACAACATTTTCTAAAAATGTGCTATTTCTTTTCTTCAGAGGACCTCAGTTCATGACAACAGCACAATGTAAATAACACCTGATCTTCAGCTTAATACAGCACAGAGAACTCAAAAAGAATATTTTTCTACTCTTTTAAAGGGTTCAATTTTGAGAAAAGGATAACAGTTGGCCGAAGAGTTTTCTCAGAATACCGAGAAACCAGAACATCTGAATGAGCTGAATAATTAATGTGGATAATCACTTCAGGGTTTATTCAAGCCCTTTCCCTTTTGACACCTTTCAGATTGATTATAAATCAGTAATGCTGGAAGCTTTCAAAACCTTTCCTTCATGGTAAGCTACATTTGATTCACTCTACCAGGTGCTATGGAGGCATCATCTACTGCCAACCACTGAACATATTTCTTTAACATAGAATGTACTAGTTTGACAGATGGCTGCTCATACTGATCCAGGTTCTGTTGGAGGTTTCTTCCTGTTAAAGGGGAGTTTTCCTCTCCACTGTCGCTACATGCTTGCTCAGTATGGGGATTGCTGTAAAATCTCTGACACAAGTCAGTGACTTGATTCAATCTGCTGGGTTTCCTCAGGTAGGAAACTTTGAACTAACTGGCATAATGAACTGAAGTCAGTGCACTGATAAGTAGGTTCAATTGGAATTTTTGCTTTGTAAAGTGCCTTGAGACGACTCTTGTGTTGTGAGCCCACTAGATGTTTCAAATCTATGTTTATAGTTTTTGCATATACTTTTCCTGGTATGAACTTACAACAGAAAATCTGAGCAGCAACAGGAGTTTTTAAGGCAACTGGCCAAAATATAGAACCATTCAAATCTGAGACCAGACCTCATAATGCTCTCTGACCGGTGGGTATTAAAGATTGCAAATAAAACCAAGCAACTGGACTGTGCCGCAGTTTCCCCCAAATACCCCAAACTTGTTAAAATCTGACAATTAATTGTAATAGCAAAAATTCTACTGAAAAATGATCATGCACCACGGTGATGTGAAGTGAAACTTCAAACTCCAAACTCCAAAATAACTCAGTGTGTTGTTTCATAAATGAACTCTCAGGACTGTGATCTGTAGGTTTAGACCACTGAAAGATTGTGCAAGTACACAAACTACCAATGTTGAAATAAACCCTTATTTGCATTTGTGGTTGGTAAAGGTTTACAGAGAAAAGACGAACAGCTGCTGTCGACTGGCTGTCTTTCACTGATTGATTCACACCACCACTTTGCATAGGGTTAGAAAAACAAAACAGGAAACTATAATTCAAACAGATGATAATCATAGTGTATATCACCCACCACCTTTCATGTCAGAGATTTAAACTGAGATTTTGGTTAAATCTTGAAATTTGCACATGCTTGGTCTGACAGAATACTGGAAGAGTTGGGGCGTTCAGTTAGGCCCGGTTTAAACAGCAAGAGAATTCAGCCCTTATTTTTACAAGATTCTCCACTTCTGACAATCCTAAAGATGCCCCAGATTACCATAATGGCTCTAAAGATAATCTTATCAGACATTCCTGCCATGTGTGGTGTGTTAAGAGTGCTCCGTGCAGCATCCACCATTTTTGCTTGCTCCAAAGTCATGTTTGATCTTGGGAAATTTTGCAAGAATTCCCATCCAAGCTGGGAATTTTTGTGAGTGAAATCAGTTTGTGTGTAGTTTTGCAGGACTGTCATATCTGTGACTTTTTTTGTCACTTGTGGGGTCTCTTGTGTTTTCAAAATCATCTGAAAATGTAAAAATCTAGCTGAATGAACCGAGCCTCAACAGTTTGAATCTGTGTTCAGGTTCTTCCTCACCCTGCTGAAAAAACAGCATAGGCTTTTAGCTACAACACCAGTTTAGACAAAACAAGCTAAATTATTTCCATTTCCATGGCAAAGACCTGGAGAGGCGACTCTATCTGTAGGAGAACAACTAACAATAATTACTTTCTAAAAGTTTCTTTAAATCCACCCATAGCTATTTAGCAGACAAACCCACAGCGTTGACTCCAACAGTTAACGCTGTAGTTTTCAGCAAAGATGTTGAGCAACATCTAGCAGTCAGAGTAAGTATGTGATGAGGTTGACTCTCCACTACTTGTGATTTTTATCTAGAGAAAAATCCTTTCTTCTTCTGCTTCTAAGGTTTTGTCCACAGACATCATATACGTACATGCCTTGTGAACTGGCGTTGCCTATTGGAGCTGCCTTAGTGGCCGGTCGCCATCTTGGATGGGTTTCCATTCACCCCCAGTGCATTTGTTTCTACTAAGGTGTTCACCATACTAAAAAACACATTTATTATGCTTTTTCACAAAATCAGACATGTGGTATGGTATCATAATTAATATATATATATATATATATATATATATAAATCCCAACAGGTAGGCTAGAAAAGTCTCAGAAAAGTCCCATGTGATCTGTTTTCAATAGCACACCGGTTGTTGCAACAGTAGG
>SSNS01000236.1:171182-176182 GCA_006937985.1 Aphyosemion australe | reverse complement strand
ACCATGGTCTCAGATTTAGAGGAGCTGATTCTCATCCCAGCTGCTTCACACTCGGTTGTGAACTGCTCCAGCGAAAGCTGGAGATCACGTTCTGACGAAGCCAACAGGACCACATCATCTGCAAAAAGCAGAGACCTGATCCTTAGGCCACCAAAACGGATCCCAAAACGGATTTGTCTCTTTACGTCGCCCCAAAAATAAAAATTTAAAAAACTCAAAAACCATAGCAGCACAAACAAAAATTTTAACGGCACAAACCAGCACAAACTTAGCACTAACCACTTTACCTATTTGCATAGATTTCTGGTGTGGGTGGGGGGCCAGCTTCACTCAGCTGTCCTAGCGTTGGACCTAAACCTGTCCAGGGTGTCTCCCTCTTCTAATTGATGACCTCTGTAGATAGGAGGCCTTCAGTTTAGATTGTTTTTTGGTTAAGTCAAAAGAAAATAAGACATGTTGGATGGGATTTTCATTAAAAAATCCACAATAAGACAAATCAGAGAAACTGGGGGAAAATGACTTACTTAAACGGTGACCAGAATATCGTTTCTGTCTTCTTCTGATGGAAATAAACACAGATGGAAAATCTGATGACTAACCGCAGAAGGCCGTTTTTTACTCTTTTATCAGTGACAGGAAAACTTTACACTGTTTTACAATTTTGCACTCTGACGTTGTAGCTCTCTTCCTCATGAATTTGCACAAACGTGAATGCTGGTGAAGTCACAGCCTCAATCAATTGTGGTTTTTGAGACGATTGAGCAACACTGTTCGTTGACGCAGGCAGAGCTCCAAACGGTTTGACTCAACCAACGGAAACTCCTGCTGAAAGTGTTGAACCTGGCTGCTCCTCGAAAAGGAAATTAAGACAATCACAAGGACCACCAATCTGTGCTTTTGATGTATAATGAGATATTTTTAACAGGAAAGTCAATCTTTCAGTGAGTGCATTGACAAATATGTGATCTCGCAAACATTCATGTCTGTTTCAGTCATCTAAATGAAATATTTCCATCGCAGTGACACAAAAACTGAAGAGCAGACTAGAGAAAATAATGGTGAACATTAGTTATAACAACAGTCGTAGAGCCGCGGCCAAATGAGGCAGACTTGAAGCCACTTTTTGAGGAACTTCACCAGTGGAACAATAAAGGTTGAGTCACTCTGACACAGAAGCCAAAGGAGAATCATTTATCTAACAGCTACACAATAAAACTATTGCTAATGTTTACCTACCAGCTCCGGTGGCCTAGTGGTAGAGTGTCTGCCCCCGGACTGGGAGATCGGGGTTCAAATCCCGGTCGGGTCATACCAAAGACTTTGAAAAAATTGGACCCAATGCCTCCCTGCTTGACACTCAGCACTAATGGGTTGGATTGGGGGTTTAAACAACCAAATAGTTACGAGCGCGGCCACAGCTGCAGCTCACCACTCCCCACCATGGGGATGGGTCAAATGCGGAGATGTAATTTCACCTGTGTGTGATGATGACTTGGGACTTTAACTTTAAAGGGGTCATCACCTATAATACCGTGGATATCTACATCCTATTATAGTCTTTTAGACCATTAAACTAAATTGTATTGGAAAAATAAATAAAAAATGTGATTGTTTAATCCTTTATTGTGAAGGGCATATTTTCTCGCGAGATCACACGCGATATTTTGGCTGTCTCGGACGCACGCGGGACTGAGGAGCGTGTTCATTGGTGGAAGGAAGCAGGAAGCAGGACGCGGCTTCAGCGTCTCGCTCCAAAACAACAAAAGTTATAACTGAACCCGACCTGGCAGTGACCTATGGGATCTAACCGTGTATTTACGAGCCCGGGCCTCGCCTCGTGTGTAATGGCGTCCTCCTTTGTTGTTGAGTTGGGAGAGAAGCAAGCTCATCCAGGCATCGACTCTTATGCTGTTGTGAAGCTGGAATACACACACCAATCGGAGTTTTGTCTCCCGTAACACAGATTACAACACGAGTCGTCAACGGTAAGACATAATTTATGCGTTTCACGTTATGAAATGAGCTTTGTTGTGCTTGTTGTGGTTCATATTTGTTTATATTAGGCCGTTGTGCCGGCATATAGGCCAGAACTCAAGTTCTCGTGTTGGAGTGCTCGTGGGGTGCATGTGAGCTGGTTTAAGAAGGCAAGATTAAACAAACGCGTCGATGTTAAATATCGGCTTCTCAGCCAGTGAAAAATCATTAGGAAGCCATTATAGACATGTTTTAAGTGGAAAAGTGAAGATTTCAGGTGATGACCCCTTTAATGTTTAAAGTAACACAGCAGTTTCCTGCTCCTCCACCCTACTGGTTGAAAGTGGAATTACAACTACCACTAGCGCTAACAACAACCTAACTCTAACATGAGCCAAGTCTTACTAAATAAGCTACAAATCAAAAAGATACACACTGTTGGACAAAAATATTATTACTTACAAGTCCAGAAGCAACAAAGCCAGGTCACCATCAGTCTGTGATTTCATAGCTTTTTTCAACTTCTTCAAACTAGTGTAGGCCACGCTAATGTTCACTCTGGTTTTAGCTCTTTGCTTCACCTCCAAAGACATTACTCTCTTACGTTTACTTCCAGGCTCCTCCATGATGCCATAAGGAAAGCAAACTTCTTTTTTCTTCTTCTTGTGCTTTTTATTGACGATCAGCAAACTGAAAAAGCTAACTGCACAGAAAATAGCTAACAGCCATAATGAAGGTATAAAAGTGCCCCCTAGAACACCTACCCGCTCCATAAACCTGTTAAGTGCAGTATCTGGTCAGCAGAGGGCTGCAGAGTGGTGTCAAAAATGAAACTGTTAAAATTTCTAACTAAACAATCACTGAGATCAATGTTAAAGCTCTAGCTTAAAGTTTAAAAAACTTTTAGTGTTACTTTAAAATAGTCTTCTGAGGTAATCCAAGTGTTGGATTGAGACTAAAGTAAACCTCTGACCCTCACCGGGTGTAATTGTTGTAGCCTGGCAAGCCATCCTATATATGTGAATATATAGTCTGGCCACGAACCATTGACGGCTCTCAGTTGTGAGGCGGGATCTACGGTTGTCTTTCAAAATGTCAGCACGCAATTGGATAGCGCTAGGACCAATCAGAGTGACGAACAACGTGACGTAATCACAGCAACGGAAAAGAGGGAGGCAGCAATGGCGTATAAAAAACATGCAAATATCAGGTGTACTGGGACATTGCACTACTTTGTTTGATAAAAATAAGAAGCCGCTAAGTATATCAGACAGACTTACGCACGTTGGAGTCTAAATAATCCAATGTTGATGACAAAGCCGTTTCAAACCAACGAGGTTCCTGCGCTGCCGCCATGTTGTTTGTGTTTGCGGCAGCTCTGACGTCATCAGCTACTCCCGCTCTGTGATTGGCCCACAATATAGAGCGCTGTGATTGGCCCAACCAAAACAATAGCGAGCTGTGATTGGACAGCCACAGCAGTGGATCGGGCTGCGAGGGTTCCCATGAAGCGTGCCTAGACCAAACTTTGCAAGGCAAGAATTTGGTCTAGTTCACTAGGCTATAATTGTTGTGTATCGTCTGCAAAGTGAAGTACACAGCAAAGGCTGCTGTTATATTGGATGGGTGCATTTCCATGAAGCGTTGTGTTTGAGATGCATCCCAGAAGAGTAGTGACATGTTGCTTCACTAACTTTATGCTTCTGGTCTATTTTTTACACGCTATGCTTCCAGAACGCGTCAAGCTCAGCAGTTCAGATCGGACCAGACAGGAAGTCAAACACGAAAACAGTATAAAACATCCAGAATCTTTCAAAATATAAGTCACGTGCAGAGTTGCAGTTGCTTAACTAGCAAAAAAATACATCATTACCTGTGAAATCCCCAAAGCTTGGTTTTCCTACATGGGTAACGTTTAACTAACTGGAATAATGAACTGAATGCAATGCACTCATAAGTAGGTTAAATTGGGATGTTTGTTTAGTAAAGTGCCTTCTTGTTGTGAATCGGTGCTATATAAATAAGATGAACTCAATTCAATTGAGTTAAATGGGCCCCAAGGTCAAAAGGTTAAGAATCCCTGATGTAGGCTTGGCTCAACGGTGGTGGGGAATGGAGATAAATGAGACCCAAGGAAGTAAAATTAGTTAGTTTTTTCCGTACTAGAGCTTGGCTGAGATCAACTTGTGAAGTGGAATATCAGTGGAAATTCACTCTGGTTCGTTTAACCCTTATAATGTCAATAATTTGCTTTCTAATATGACCTCCAAAGCCCAAAAATGGACAAAATAATTTAGTTGGTGGATTTTTGCCTCGTTTAAGTGTTTAAGGTGGATTAGACAGTGCTGGAGGGAAAGCACCCATACTCTAGTGCAAAAGAGCAACATTTTTGATTTTACACAAATAAAAAGCAAGTGAAAAATAAATAAATAACAAATACCCCTGTTGCAGTCTTACAAGTTGCAGAAATGACAGTCATGTGTGTATAACTCCTAAATGAGAACATTTTTGCCTGGAAAAATATTTAAATCCTTATTTAATGAAAACTTTACAAAAATCCAGATTTTATTCTTCCGTGAAGTTGTTTTTCTATTAAACATAAAATATTCTAATAAATTTAGTGTTCGGAGTCTAATTCTGCATTTGCCTGATTTATCAGATGTTTGGTCCAAACTCTGTTAGCTCTATTTAAAGACAACTGCTGTTGTCGTTGCTGTAGGCACAGTGAAAGTGTGCTGCACTCGGCATGGAGCCACAGGAGCTGCTCCTCTCAGGGTTTTTCCTAAATCTCTGCTGCGAAAGCTTTGGGGAGTCTGACTAGACGAGGAAGAGAAAAAACAAGCATACGATCGAGTGCTGCAAGAGGAAAAAAACACGGAAAAATACAAAGCCAGGAAAAGGCAATCTGCCAAAACAAGAGAAAAAATCCTGCTTTGAGGCGAGCTTGTTGAAAACGTTTTAGCTGCTGAGAGCGAGAAAATAAATTTGTAACACACACACACACACACACACACACACACACACAC
>SSNS01000236.1:141670-170503 GCA_006937985.1 Aphyosemion australe | reverse complement strand
ATCTTTAGTTTGGAATAGAATAGAATAGAATAGAATAGAATAGAATAGAATAGAATAGAATAGAATAGACTTTATTGATCCCACTGTGGGGAAATTCACTCGTTACATTTTGCATATGTATATTTAACAAACATCCAAATTCATGCAGCTGAAGTGAAGCTGAAGATTCTCATCAACATGGTGAAGTGATCACCTTTGTAACATGTCAGATTCCTTTAAAAGCTAGGATTGTGTGGGTTTGTTGAACCATTTATCATTTTTGAATTTTACAAAGAGAACCCAAAGAGAACGCTGACAGGAACAATGATTGGTACTTTCCAGAATGAGCGTTTCAGGGCTTTAAAAGACAACCTATACCTGGCCACACCCACCCCTCTCCTGATAGGCTGGGCATTTATCACACGTGACAACGGGGAATTTTGGTCATATTCCTTTCTCTGCCAATTAGAGTTAAAGCACTGTGTCACATCCAAATAATTTAAATCCAGAACTCAGGTTGTGTCCCACATGCTTTTTAATGCAAATTTAAAACCACTTAACGAACGACTTTTACTGATTGTTACCTGGACACAGCTATTGAACATGTAGTGTTAGCTGTATCTCCACTTTGCATCCATCATCTTCTTCATTATCTATCTTCATGCTGCATCTTGGTAAACAAAAATGTCAGATCCTCAAAGATTTTGGTGGGTGAAAACTTGACAGGTAAGGGGGGTTCTATGCCTGATTGTGACATCACAATCGGCGACTTTTTGAACGGCCGAGTGTTTAAAAGGCAGTAGAGTCCCACATGGCAGCAGAAAAAGATGCAATAAGTCAGATTTACATTATAGACCCCCTTAACTTCCATTTCATATTCTGTCAACATCTGCGCTAATGCTAGCTTGATCTGACCTCCGTTTTTTTGTGTTCAAGAGTGATACTGCCCTCATTCAACTCTGTTCCAGTCCATGTCCTCTTTGAGTCCTTTTGGGGGCAGGTCAACATCACAGCCACTTTTCCTCTCTCATCTGACCTACATACACTTGAATGTACAGCAAACATTGTATGGCAAGAGTTGTGTGCCAAAACAATGGTTTTTGTTTGAATGGGCCACGGAAAGCTAGAAAAAGTCTCGGTATGCACCATACACTTGACTAACCTTAGGGGTGCTGGTCAAGCATACCGATGCATTCACAGCTCAGCTTTTGTTTAATACAACTAAACCCACATTTACACGTGAAAACCAGTATTGAAGATAGACAGCACGGACAAGGAAAACCAACATTTTAATCCACCCAGAGTCAAATATTTTCAGTTAGCCGTCAAATTTTTGTGTAGATGTAACATAATTTTTATTCTTATTACAACTGTATTAAAAGTTTACAAACTGACTAAAAATAATCAGTTGGAATAACAAAAAGGCTAATTTTACAGTGCATGTTTGTAAGCAGATCACAAGATTATCCATATGATAATATGGAGATTACAGACATTCCTTTCTGGCTCCCCAAATCGATGTCTTGTTGTGTAAATATGTGCAAACTCAAGCATGAAATGTTTCAAAGTGGATACCTTTTGATAGATTTCTGTTTGCTGTCTCGGCACCAGATCAAAGTCAGGTTGCCTAAAAACGAGCTTTGAGGGGTTTGCATTCTGTGTGTCACGGCTGAGCAAAGAGAACGAGTTCTTTAATGTTGATCCAAAACCCAGACTTTCCCCTTTCTAACACCATTTCACAGGTGAAAGCCATGTCAGCTCCCGTGAAGCGGAGCCTTCACAGTGTAACGTGAGCACTAATGTAATGAATCTGGGTTGATTCTGCTCATCCGTGTGGAAAAGTGATCCAAATTCACATTCTGGAGGAAAGTAGGGGCCTACGGAAGCTACGCTCTTCTCAGTGACACAATCGGATTATGTGACAATCCATATGCAATCGCTTTATGCCAGGGGACAAGACAGACGTGGAGAGATGGCAGGGTAGTGATGGAGGGGTGAGAAGGAGGTGTGGGGGTGTGAGAGGAGGGGGGGGGGGGGCAGTGGGAGGAAGAAATAGCAGGGTTGCCAGGACTCCAAAGCTTGTCTGTCATTCTGTGCGTCAGTCAGCCTATTCCCAGGCTCAGACGCAGGTAGCCTACAGTACTTGCGCAAATTGAAGCGCACACACACACGCACATGCATGCACACACACACACACACAGACACACACACACACGCACGCACGCACACACACACACACACACACACCTTCTCATTCAGCCATTGGAAGCTGGAAATATCCCTTTTCATCATCTGTCAGTCTAATTAGATTCCACCACCGCAGCAATGCTTTCCCTCCACATTTTCTCTCTTTTCTTACCTCACTCACACTTTGCCACAGTGGAGCTCTGCAGACCTTCTGGCTGTTTCCCTGGCAACAGTTGCTTCCTGTTTGTCTGTCTGCGTTGCCAAGGAAGAAGGGAAGGGGCGATGTTGGCGGCAGCACGGCTGAAAACAATAAAGTGCCCCTGAAGTGGACGTTGAAGTGGACAGCAGGCTGTCTTAGTGAACAGTTCCCAGAACAGCATTCAGATGCACGACGTTCTACAAACATAATTATAACTCCTGCTGAGGCGCCATTAACATGTTGATGCAGAAGACGACACACGTAGGGCTTCGTCTGACGCTTTTGTTAGCCAGAACGACAGCAACCCTGATAACGCTGCATATGTTTTGCTTTCTTTTAGAGCTCCTTTTGTTTTTTTAAGCCCGTGAATTCTCCTGACCTGAATTGACCCTCTCACTTAGTTACTGTTGCTATGATTATCAAGCCTCTCTGTCCTCACATAGCAAAGATAAATGTAAAAAAACCCAACAAGGTCATATTGACCATTTTACTATTCTACAACAAGTCTCACTAATCAGTACAATAAATTATTTTAGACAGCTGTGGGCTTTGATCACTGAGATCTGTGAGCTGACTGAAGGTTTGTCTCAAAGTTTAAATGTGTTTTAGAGCAGAAATATGATTTGGAGACTACAACTGGGATCGTAAATCGGGATTCAAAGGAATTTTAGCCCATTTTTTATCATTTTTGATGGTTTTGAGTAAAAGTTATAAATAACTATAATCCTACCTCTGTAGAAAGCTTCCCGAACAGCCTCTGTACAGAGAAACAGAGTCCAACAGGACCGATGAGCTAGCTAGTCCTAAAATATCTCCAGTGTTTTCTTGCAGACGTTCCCTCTTCATTGTTTTCTACATGAACTTTTATGGTTATTTACAAGTGTAAATATCAGCAGCAACTCTAAAAATTTAAAGTTCACTTGTTTTTTCAACAGTAGTCTCTAGTATAAATAATGCTTTGTGAGTTGATCTCTGTGGGGAAAACAGCTCTGGCGCTCCTGTTTCAGGAAGTAGAAGTGAGCCAGAGCAGAGATGAGCAGCAGGATCTGGAGTCTTACCCCTACTGCACACTGGAAGCATCAGCGGCGGTAGCAGAACGTCGCTGCTTCAAATAGAATCCATTATAGTCTATAGGGGTGACTCAAACCAGCTGCGCCGCTGCAATTTTCAGACGTGTCCCAGAAGCGGCATGCTGCACCGCGCCGCTAAAGATAGGATCGAGTTCTCTGCTGTTTCCTGGACGCTAAACCAACAACAGCCTTCCCCGTTGTCAGGATTTTTCTAATCCTAGAGTTTCACCGTCTATTTTCTATCAGAAGCTAATGCAGGAGATAGGTGTAGGAGACTATTTTCATGTTCAGCCTGCATGAAAAACTCAGAGTGACTGATCGTATTTCAAAAATAACAAATAAAATATGGTTTCTCAGTGAACTTGGTGCAATCAGGAGTCAAGTTCAAGCAGGACTTTTTTATTTCTATGCCAACTTAATGAAATAAGAAACTGACCATAGTGTGAAGGTTTGTAGTGTCAAATTCAGGGTGGGTAAAACATTACTCCAACGTGGCGACCATCAATGGATAATAAAATGTCTTACTTTTCCAACTGTTTACGGCCAAATTTAAGCTCACAGAAGATAAACAAAGATACAAGGATGAACTGAAAGTTTAATGAACTGGTAATCCATGTTCTACTCCTGATGCTTTATTTATATCCCCGAGAATGACAACGTCTCTCCCAGAACTCCGGATTAACACCACCACCAGGATGAAAGCTTTATAAGGTGGTCGATAACACCAGTGTGAGGGAGGTGAAGGGCAACTTTGTCATTAAAGCAAACTTTCATAGACTTCATGTTACTGAAGGTGAATGAGATCAGATTATTACCCGTATTAGTCATGAAAAAACAGTAATGCTAAGGAGAATTTTCCCTGTTACCGCTGATGCTTTCATGATTAGGACAAAATGTAGAATTAAAAACGGATTTTAACATCCGTCAGTCACAGCCAGTGTTCCTGTTCCTGAAGCATCAAAATACCAGACCATCACACTACCACCTCTGTGCCTGACTGTTGCTATGATGTTGATTTGGTGTTAGCTTTACTCCAAGTGAAACATCAGTTTATGGAATATTTTCCCAAACGTCTTGGGGATTATTTTATGATCAGCTGAGGTTTAGACTTTGGATCTCTCCCAAAAACTTCAGATGAGCTTCAGATTAGCTTTGTGGAGACATTTAGATGCTAAAAAAGCAAAAACAGAAGAAGTGTGTAGACTGGGAAAGGCCAGGCAGGTCACTCAGCTGCTACAGCTGTTGCACGTAGCCAGCTGAGATTTTACACAACAGCCGTGTTCAGAGTCATCACACTGTTGCAACATCTGGTTCACATGATGCATTTAATTTCTCACTAACCTATCCAAGAAAATCTCGTGTGTCATAAAGCTGGTTTCTGAAAAAGGGCATGTCTGCATCAGTGGTGTTTCCGCTCTGCTGTATCACTCTTCACCTGTCAAAACGTTCTTTTTTTCACACCAGTGAGTAAATGACACCTGGTACGTTAGTTTAAACAAGCCAGACAGATCCAAGTGCAGCTTCACTCACACGGATTGTTTGATAAAGGCCCACACGGACATCAAAACGCTCATCTCAAAGAGCTCCTTGTCAAAATCTCTGAGGTGGCTTTGCAAGAGATTGAGGGCGTATTCTTTTGACACAACTGACTTCTCCTGTTCACAGGTACCAAACATGGTGAGCAGAGTATCTTGTTGCATGCTGGCCTGTTTCCCTCCCCGATCACACTGTTGGTGAAGATAAAAGAGGAAAACAGAAAGAGAGTGGGAAACACAGAGCAACTTCAAAGCTGGAGAAGAATTTCTTTAAACACGGTTCTCCAAAGACCACATCAAACACCAGGGGAAGAGAAACGAGGGGGGTTGAAGGAGAGGGGGAGGCAAGGGAGAGTGTGTGTTCAGATGCATCATAACATGGCACAAAGATGCATCCAGGCTATATGTGTCCGAGCCATGTGTGGGGAGAAAACGGGATGCTGTCAGCTCTGATAAGGGGTTTACTGTGTGTGTGTGTGTGTGTGTGTGTGTGTGTGTGTGTGTGTGTGTGTGTGTGTGTGTGTTCCTGCCCATTCTGGGATGCCTCTTCAGCACTCAGAGAGTACTTCAGCAGAGCGGCTGCCAGGGAGATGATCAGAGGGTGGCCCTGCGGCCCACACACACGCTCACGCACATTCACCCTGCCGCATCAGGGCTCCCATCATGGATGTGCGCACATACACACATGCACACATGCACACGCACACACACACACACACACACACACACACACACAAACACGTGTGCACTCACGCACACACACTTATTGTGTATAAATCAGAGAGCATATTGATTGTTTTAAACAGCGTTTACAGCTCAGATGCTATTTCGAGGGCTTACAGTCCCCATACCCACACACACACACACACATGCACGCATGCATGCATAGACACACACACATGCATGCATCCACACACACGCACACACACACGTACACACACTTATTGTGTTTAAATCAGAGAGCATATTGATTGTTTTAAACAGAGCGTTTACAGCTTAGATGCTATTCCGAGGGCTTACAGTCCACCCACCCACACACACACACACACACACACACACACACACACACACACACACACACACACACACACACACACACACACACACACACACACACACACACACACACACACACACACACACACACAAGCCAACAGGGTCACATTAAAGCAGCATTCCTCACATTCCCATAAAACCCTCTGGTATCATCTGCAGGCAGCATAACACAATCACCTCTGACTCAACGGCCCTTTGTTAGAAGAAACCACAACCTTTCTCCTGTTTTCACTGAAGCTGTTTATGGAGTCTCAGACCTGGGATTTTCACCTCGGCTACAATGTGTCTATTGGAAAAAGGCAGGCCACTGAAATAGGAAGCAATGTCAAATATTCCAGTCGGAGGTTTGTGTGCTGTCTGACCTCGTGGCTCGTCTTGTTTCCTTTCTTTTCGTGATGTTCTTCCTATTCCTCCGTCACTCTGGCAGAAGCTTGCTATTGTGGACCAGCTTCCTTCCTGCCAGCTTTGGCATGCTGAGACTCTACCTCCCTGCAGTGATTTCTGCCCATCTGCATGTTCCTTCTTTGTGTTTGTTTCCTCCTGATCTCTGCTAATGATTACAGTTTACAGTTACGGATTACAGATTACAGTTACTATTTATCCCGTTTAACTGAATACTCAGCTGTGGCAAAGAAACAAGTAAACCCTGAAAGGTTTATAGCAACAGCAGGAGTCAGTGTCTCTTTCAGACATTTTAGAACAGCCTGTGTTTGGAGAAATAAAGTTTTTGTCCAGCCAGATTGATAAGCTAATGGCTAGGTTGACCCAACTAAAACCACTGCAGATTGCGGCTGTCGTCCAGTCACAGCCGTTCATTTTACAAACCTCTAAACTAATTTCACCTTACATGGTTGTTTTGATACAAATCTGTGCTTTTTTTAGGGAAGGGGGTGTTCTGTTACCGCAGCCAGGTTTTATATTTTGGTTTTACAAAGTTTTACCAACTTTTGCTGCCTCTTGGCCAGGACTCCCTTGAAAATGAGGTTTTTAAACTTCCTGGTTGAATAAAGAATAATAATAATAAAAAAAGATAATCTTGGTTGGTCCAGATCTGTTGTGGTGAGTCCTGTATTGGGTCTTATGTTCTTGTTTTTTTTTTTTTAAATCGCCTGTAATTATTTGAAAACCGGATTTTCTCCGGTTCTTGTTTTGCTTTTGGACCTTCCCTCTCAGTTCTGATTTCTTCCTGGTTCCTGGTTTGTAATTCTCTTCCTTGGTGTTTGTATTAATTAGTTTATCTGCAGCTTTGTTTAATATTTTTAACTTAGTTGCCTCTTGCATGCCAACATTTGGGTTATGTTACAACAACTTAAAAGCGTAAACACACAGATGTGCCGTTAAAGCATGCACTACACAATGTGTAACACTCAAGCTGACCTTAAGAGTCGATTTGGGACTTTCCTGTTTCATTTTAAAGCTCGTCCAGAAAAACTCACTCATTACTGCCTAAAACACGGATTTTTGCTCTGAAATGATGTTATTTATAAAAGTCTGTTATAAATTTCCTTCCCCACCTTCTTCTGTCTAAATGAGCCAAAGATCAAGGTGACGTTTCTGGAACCTCACACATAAACGATAGTTGATGTTGATGAATTAAAGGCATCAGATGGAAACACAACACGCCCTCACATCACTTCAGACGTGATCAACTGTCAGGAGAAGCTGACCCGTGGGTGACAATCAGCTGTGTCTGACATGAACGAGGCTGGAAGCTTATCACGGCTACAGCCACTTCACACATCAAAGTTTACGTTTGTCATTTATCGTTGGAGTCTTCCAGTGAATCAACAAAAAGAAGAAAAAATAAAAGACAAGCCTGAAAAAAAACACAGACGTTCACCAGAACAGGATGTGATCAGAGTTCAAACATCCTCTCTGCCCCCTCAGCATCCTGTGTGAAAACCTTACTACTGCAGAAGCACAGGAAGTCGCGTCTGTGATGAAGGACATGGGACTCTGTGGGGACTACGCAGCCATGAATGAAAAACACTCATGCAAATACTAATTAGGTCAAATTCCAACTATTTCTCTCATCACAGAAATCTGGTGTCTGACAGGCATCAGCATGTGACTTAGAGCCAGTCCAGCGAGTGTGCCAACGTATGTGCTGGTGATTAGGTTTGATGCTGCAGATGATTTGCCTCGAGGCTTTGTTCTGCTCTGTGATCCTTATTAATGAACGCACACACAAATGTGGGTGGATGGTAGAAGCAGGAGGAGGAAGATGAGGAGGTTGAAGGAGGAAAGGGGGTTACACGGAGAGAAGTCTGGTTAGAAGCACCTGCAGGCTCCATGTGGCTTTTAAAGGCCCGGTTCAAGTGGCTGCAGTCACGCATGCATCTGCATGATGCGCTGCCCCTGCTGTGAGGAGATGTAGTTGAAAGCACTCTGTGCCTCTGATCGGGGTTATTGGTGGGGATGGACCAGAGATCTTAGGTCTTGTTGTTTATTCTGAAGGAGGAGAATCACAGGTGCATGTTGTAAAGATGCATAGTTGAGAGTGTTGTAAACTTGGACGAAGGAAGGGAAAAAAATGAAAGAGCAAACAGAAACAGGAGAGGAGAGGGATTCCTTACAAAGCAATGTGTCTGCAGGTTCACTCACAGGGTTCTCTTGTCCTGTCTGTGCAGACGTCTAATAGTTTTCTGTTTGCTTTCCTGTGACTTAATGCAGCATCTTTTCTACTTTATGTGCTTTTGTCCGAGGGAGGTGAACTGGGTCACTGGGTGCTGGGGTCGCTTGGCCATGGGCTGTCCCCACATGGAGGGCCGTGACTGTGCGCTAGTCTTTTCATCCATCTGGGGGTTCTGGCTGTGGGTCAGTGTTGCTCTGCTTTCTCGCCGGCTCCCCTCTTACCACAGGCTTTTGGTCTTTCCCTGGAACCAGAGATGTACATCTACTAGGAGCTGTCGGGTCTTTTGGCATGTTATCCCCTCACTCTGGCACTCTCAGAGTTACCTCAAATTCACCCCGAGTGCATGAGTGACGCCTTACAGCAGTGACGTATCTCTATGGCTAACAGAAGCTGTTGTAGTCTATAGAGAGCCTAAGCCACGCCCAACTACAACAGGTGTTCTGTCCAATCACCATACATTGTCAGATAGACATACGTGTATTACAGCTTATACAGCACAAGTCTGTCATACAAGCATACACTGTCAGATCATCATACATTTTGTTTAGAACAACCGTATGATACCCTGATGCGCTCATTTTACTAGTCAGATCAGCATACACTTTGTTTTTAACAACAGCATGACTTTGCCGTCTGTATACTGAACTGACGGCTCCTCAGAATGTAGCGGGGGGTTTACATGAATACGCAGGTGTGTGCATAAACTGTATGTATGTATGTTGTTCTGATAAGTATGGTGCTCTGTCAAAACACCTGTTCATGGGTCGCATACAGCCCAAAAAATGAAAGTGTCTATGATCTGAACACAGATCCACCTGCAGACAGCATCCTCACTTATTTGTTGGTATATCTGTCTCTCTCTCTCTCTCTCTCTCTCTCTCTCTCTCTCTCTCTCTCTCTCTCTCTCTCTCTCTCTCTCTCTCTCTCTCTCTCTCTCTCTCTCTCTCACACACACACACACACACGTTCAGGATCAGATTTAGTGTTTCTGAGTCACACGTGGTCGTGGCAGAGGTTTGAAACCATGAAGCATCAAGTGAGAGCTGGACACACTCTCACACACCCTCAGACACATAAACCAGTTCCTCAACTTGAAAAGCTTCAACGTCTGAGCCAAGAAGTCAGTTACTGAGCAGCTTGTGATTGAACAAAGGCAACGCCGACTGATTACGCAGGAGCCGGCCGAGTTCTCACCTAAAGATGACAAGAAACTAATTTTCCTCGTTTGTCTCATGGAGCGTTGCGGCTCTGAAAAAGATAAACAGATGAATGAAGATACTCTCATTCATTTGAACCGCATCCTCCTTTCAGAACGTCAATGGGACGAGCGTACAACTCTCACTATTACTCACAGCCGAGGAGAAGGCTGACAGGGCCTGAAAGACGACTTCATTAATGAACTCAGATTAATTAAATGGACTGAAAACTGCCTTTTTATCCATGTACTGACTGTAAAGAGTGCAGCAGTGGAACTGTAAGGAGTCAGATGAAAACAGCGCGTTAGTGTGTGTGTGTGTGTGTGTGTGTGTGTGTGTGTGTGTGGGTGTGTGTGTGGAGAACGCTCGGGGGGGACCACCTACACTCCCACCTGCTCTGCCTCTTAGAAAGGGCCTCTTCAATCACAGGGCCAGGGTCATTATGGATGCGAGCGTCTAGCCGCCAGGCATTGTTTGGTTATTTCTGTCCTCGGCGCTTTACGGTAAAACGTCGAGCAAAGTCCTCCCCCATTAAAACCTGAGCTGGTAAACATCAGGAAGCATCACACTATCCTTCTCCCTCTGATGTGAACTAACAGAAAGATGCTGCTCTGCCAACAAACACGCTTTTCTCCTCTAGAACTTAAAGAACAGAAACGACGCAGATCTTCACTGTAAGAAACTTTTCTTTGTTGTGAACATAGATGTGATAATAAGTGAGTCTGTGCTGGAGCTGACAGGACGATGAGGGATGACAAAGCAGCGAACTGTTTGACAGGCGCTGTGAAGATGACTAAGTCCAAGATTTCAGCGTAAGATGCCGTTTTATCTGTTGGCCTCTAATGCTGCACATGGTGATATTTGTTGCCAAAAGTCAGGGTTTGGTCAGATTTGAGTGAAACTCACAGAAAGTTACACGTCACACATACATCTACAGCTGATTAACTCTTGGATTCAACCCCATTCAAGATTCAAGATGGCCACCACAGCAAATCAATTTAAACACACACAAACAGCTTTGACTCAGTCCGTTTTACTGATATTGAGCTAAGATTTGGTGTGTTAGTAGCAGAGAGTCGTCACCAGCACTCAGGCTGTTTACATGAATCCTCGGTTTTGTCCACTTCTGATTCCTTCCAGGGTCACATACGAAGGCTGATTACATCACCGCGACGCAACAAAGGCTCCTCCAAATGTATCCTTCTTTTCCTGGATTTGAAGGACAGGTCTGCTGTTTGTTTTGGGGCACACCATATCCCAAGTTCCATGGCAGGCCAAACAGGAGATTCTTGTTTTTGTAATAATGAAACAGGAGAGGATTACAGTTTTAAATTAAAATCTGACAGCACAAAAATAAAAGCTTAAATTTATTTGGTTGGCTTTTGGCCTCGTCAATCCATCACGGTTGCTAGGTGACAGGATATACTCTGAGGTTAGGGCGGGAATAAATCTGAAAGCTAGAACGTCTAAATTTACAGCCACTTCCATTCTTCATGATCGACGAAGCACCAGGCCTATGTTGACCAGGTCCTTCAAAGGATGCTCTCTCCTCGCTCTACGGTTTTAAAACACCACCAACTTTAATCCTCATGATGTATAACATTAGCAGTCTTGGATGTACTGACAGGCTTCCACTTTTCATGCTTCCCCGTGCAATTTGTAGGACATCTTCAGAACGCACAGAAGCCTAAGGTCAGTAGACCAGAGGGAACGAGCTGGAGCATACGGCACAAGGAACTCATGGAGATAGGGAGGTGAAGAGTCATTCAGATCTTTGTAAACTAGAGTTAGTAATTTGAACTGGAAGCCAGTGTAACTTATCCAGAACAGGAGTGATATGACTGCGTCTGTCAGCATTTGTGAGGAACCTAGCAGCCGCATTTTGTACTTTCTTCATCCTGCTGAGGCAGAAAGTGTTTGCCCCAATTAGATCAGAAATGCTGTAGTCAAGGCGAGAGGTAATAAATGCATGTATGATGGACTCCAAATGAGGTCTCTTGAGAATGTTTTAAGCGGCAAAGTTGAAAATAATAAGACCTCACAGTAGCATTGATTTGTGGTGCCATGGACAGATCAAAATCTAGTTTGACCCCAGGTTTTTAAGCAAGTAGACAGAAGCAAAAGGACACCAGTTGTCTGGGAAGAATTTTTAGGGTTCAAAGTAATGGCATCGGTCTTGCTGTCATTGAGTTTCAGAAAATTTAAGGCTTGGTATCTCGGAGAAGCAGTCAAAGAAAGAGTCATTTTGGGTGATTGAGAGTTATAGAGCTGACAATCATCAGCATAGAGGTGATAATTCAGTCTGTGCTCGGCCAGGAGGAAGCATGTAGATTTAAAATAGTGGGCCAAGGATTAAGCCCTGAGGAACCCCCCAAGGGAGAGAAACCGCAGCTGAGGAGTGTTCATTATACTAACACAGAAGCAGTGATCAGTTAGGTAGGATCAGAACCAGTTGAGCGGGGTCCCTTTAATGCCCACCCACGATTCGAGTCTGTTCAATATTATTGAGTGGTCGATGGAATCAAATATATGCTACAGAAAACCCTAACCCTAATCTGCTGTTTAGCTTTTTGTTTGCCTTCTTTCGATATTCCTGGTTTTAAAAAGCGTGAGATCGACAGGCGGATTGGTGCTGCATCTGCAGTGATGGGGGCGTTGTACCGGTCTGTCGTGGTGAAGAGAGAGCTGAGCTGGAAGGCGAAGCTCTCGATTTACCGGTCGATCTCACCTATGGTCATGAGCTTTGGGTAGTGACCGAAAGAACATGATCGCGGATACAAGCGGCCGAAATGAGTTTCCTCCGCAGGGTGTCTGGGCTCTCCCTTAGAGATAGGGTGAGAAGCTCGGTCATCCGGGAGGGGCTCGGAGTAGACCCGCTGCCAGTTGAGGTGGCTCGGGCACCTGGTTAGGATGCCTCCTGGACGCCTCCCTGGTGAGGTTTTCCGGGCACGTCCAACCGGGAGGAGACCCAAAGGAAGACCCAGGACACGCTGGAGGGACTATATCTCTCGACTGGCCAGGGAATGCCTTGGGATTCCCCCGGAGGTGCTGGCCCAAGTCGCTGGGGAGAGGGAAGTCTGGGCCTCCCTCCTTAAGCTGCTGCCCCCGCGACCCGACTCCGGATAAGCGGATGAAAATGGATGGATGGATGGTTTTAAAAAGGAAATCAAATTTCCTCAAAATGTCAAATGGTGGAAACATCCTCTAGACACATTATCCTTAAATCTGGAAGGATTCCTTCCCTGTTTGGCACACAAGTAAACAACCGAGCCAAGCAAACAATTACGCCATAATTTGTGACCCAAGACTCTTAAATTACCCCAGAGAGAGTCTATATTTGGTGCAGGGCTTCCTAAATGCACCACTTAGGGTAAACTGCATTAAATGTGAGGTAATTTGTGTGCCAGAAGAAAACCACAAACTGCTAATTGTGCTCGCCTCCACCTATGGCAGCCTGCAGGGTGCTCTTAATGCCCACCTCCACACACAGCAGGAGGCCTTTGTCCGAGTTCGGAGCTGACAAACAATAATTGTCAGCTGAAGAGAGATGCACAAACAAGTCTGGTAGCAGCTCAAACATTGGTGTATCTGTTGGGTTCTGCATCTGCAGAAGTGCATTTACATACGTGAGTAAGAGTGTGACTGAGTAAGAGTGGAGTGGAGTGTGTTAAGTGGATGAAGTGTGTGGGAGTTTGCGGGGGTGTTGGTGGAGTTTTTTCTCCTTTTTTTCCAGGCCGTGACTCACTGCGGGGCATCCGTGTCCAGGCTTGTCGAAGACGTGCCGGGTCCCGTGCACGCTCTGGGAATGGAGCTCAGTTACAGGATCACGCGGAGGCTTCCCGAGGCTTAACAAGACTTGCCGACGCAGACAAAGTCAGGGAATCTGCGGTCGACAGTAAAAGCTGTGTGTTTGCCTCCTGAAAGTGCTGCTGCTGCAGCTTTACTCTGATCTATCTCTAACCTGTGAAGTTTCTTCCACACAGCCAGGTTGCTCAACACGACCCAGACAGAGGCTGATTATTACTTTATTAGATCTTAGTGACTTACAGGTGACTCACCTCTCAGTCACTCTAACCCCGGACAGAACCTGTGTTTTCACTGCTAGTAGTGACATCACTCTTGTCTAGTTTAAATCCTGACCTTCTTGTCACTCAACACACCGAAAGGAATTCCCTGGTTTGACTTTTGGGCCGTCCTGACGTGTTGTTGTCTGGTTCTGAAATGTTTTTATTTGGTCTGGAACAGCCAGGAAGCGGGACAGACACTCAGACTGAGACTCAACACAGAAAGAAACCACTCCTAACAGGGAGAGGGGAGTCTTTTTAATTATTGTTCCTTATTTTTCTAATCAAATCAAGTGTTTCACGCAAACATTTACGATAAAGAGGATTTTCTCCAATAATAAATCAATGGCAGCTGTTTTCCAGTACTGGAACAGACACACAAGGAGATCGCTGCCTGGGCTGATGATTTATGTAACACAAAATCAAAACAGATTATGAGAGAGCTGCACGCGGGCTGACATGGCAGCCCTCTGGAGACTTGGTGTTTTGATAAAAGTCAAAGCCGTGTTTGGACCAGATGAAGAACCAACAGGCTCAAAGCGAGGCGGCTGTGGCTGTCTGACCCAGCCAAACCGTAACCGAGGAGATGGTTCTGATGTAGGTCGGCAGCCGGCGAGCACGTCCTGATCAGCTGTGTGGAGACGGTGGCGGCGGAGAAGAATTCTTTCAGGATTCCTGATTTGCCACTTCAAGACTGCTGGGTTCAAATGTCAGCTTTGAATCTCGTCAACACACACACACACACACACACGCACACACACACACACACACGGATGATGTCTGTGTCTCAGCCTCCCGTTCTGTTACATTAAATGTCCTCTTGTGCTTTAGGCTCCCTGGCTTGAACTAAAATAGGCCGTGCTCATTAGGAACACTCTGCCTTCATTACCCTGCTTTCACATTCCTGCTACATGCTAACATACAGCCAGGAAAAAAGACAGGATTGAGCAACAATAACAAGGTGAAAAGGCTGACCTCATCATTAAACCTCCGCGTGTATCCTAGGAGCGGGGCTCCTCCACCTGACTCACAGCTCAGGTTCACGGAGCAAATGGGACCACGTAGATCTCAGCGTTCTTTCTGCTGGTGATGGACAGCAGTATGCATCACACCATGTGGCACCTACCTGGGAGGAAGCATGTGACCTGATGCCATGTTCAGAGTGCAGGCTAGCAGAGATGCATCAGCCCAAATGCCAGAACTGAGGTCAATAATTAATCTTGAAGAGCAAATTTCTTTGTTATGAGAGGTTGTTGGAATTTGCGTACTCAGTTGTTTCATCATGACTCACATCGAAGGACAATCTGAGTGTAACACATCATTATCTGATGTAGTGGTTTGTTTATTTAGAGTTGAGGTTTAGGGGGTCAGCTGGTGGGAGTGTTTTTACCTGCGTGTTCGCCTGCAACATATCTCATGAACCACTTCTTATTTTAACAAACCTGTAGGAGCATCGTCTCTGGATATATATCTGATTAACCTTTAGAGTCAACCCAGATCAAGATGGCTGCCACGGCTGATCTACTCTAGCAAACATGGCCCTAAATCAGTTTTAGATTAAACTTGATGTGCTGGTAGCTGAGAGTCAGACTCTAGAGAGCTCACAGATCCTGTTATATGATTGTTAGAGATTAAAAAAAGCTTCAATATTTAAACAAAATTAATAAAACTCTCAACTTCTTAGTTGACAACTCTGACATGAAAGACGGCAGAAGAGTTGCTTTCCTTCTAGGAATTTGTTTTCGTTTTTTATTAAAGACCAAGTTTACTCGTTTTTCCAACACATCTGCAGTGGTCTCTAGTATAAATTAATGCCACGTGAGTCAATCTCTGTGGGATAAAAGCTCTTGCGCTCCTGTTTCAGGAACTAGAAGTGAGACAGAGAAGAAGGGAGCAGAACACAGCCGGATTTGGAGTCTTATTTCCTGATATGTGGACATCTCTCCTCTGATTGGCTAACAGCAACACGACTCTACCACTGACTCTGTTTGCTCTGCAACGTTGATGTTTTATCTCCACTAATAACACAAGCCTGGAGGAGTTCTGCTGTGTGGTGGAGTTGCTAATGCTAACGGTTAGCTTCTACTAGCAGAGACGTTCTCTGCTGTTTCCTGGACGCTAAACCAACAACAGCCTTCCCCGTCGTGAGTCAAGATGGGTGAGTCCATGAATGTTAAGTGACAGTGTGACGTAGATCTGTCAGGCTTTTCTAATCCTAGAGTTTCACCGTTTGTTTTCTATCAGAGGCTAATGCAGGAAATAGGGGTAGAAGACTGTTTTCATGTTCAGCCTGCATGAAAAACTCAGAGTGACTGATCGTATTTCAAAAATAACAAGTAAAAAAAAAAGGTTTATCAGTGAACTTGGTCTTTAATAAAAGTGTTGTTGTCATATGTTTTAGAATGGATTCTAGTGTGCTGATGATAAAATAATGAACGTATTTGTGTTTCTGCTATAAAATGGTCTAACAGCAAATGTGCACATTTGCTTTGCCGGCAGGCTGGACTGTTTCAGTGAGATAAAGTGTTCCTAATCAAAGAATAAACTCACGTGGGCTTGTCGTTCTCTCTCTCAGCACTTTGCTTTGGGTCTGGGTGTGGCTGTGGTAATTTTCCTCTCAACTATCTTCACACAAGATGTGTTATATTGTGGCTTGGCAGTGGTTTTTATCTGCTGATTCTCATTTATACCAGAATGACAGTGAAGCCATTTGTCAGCGCCGATCAATCCTGTGTTCAAAGCAGGAGTTAAACCAGCCTCCTTTCAGATGTGAGGAATAAAAGGCCTGATGGTGAGTTTAAAATACCCGTCCGAGATGCTTTAAGGCGAGAGATGGGATGCTCTCTGGGCAGGTCGCCATCACAGGGCTCTCTTGTGAAATCGTGAGAAATTCCTCGAGACAAGACAAAAGCAGTATGAGCACGTCTGAGGCATGCTTCTCTTTATTTAACATGTGCTAGAAGGAAAAGTTATGAATGATCATCTCACCTGTTGTAGGTAGCCCTCTGAACGACCTCGGTTTGGTGAAACAGCGTTTAATTTTAACCAGACTTCACCTCAAATGAACACTTTTCTCTCATGGTTCCACAGCATTTATGCAAATGCTGTTTTATAAAAGCTTTACTCTGCTGTGAATTCAGCAGTACACCTTTAATCCAGCAGGTACAGTCTGATATACCTGTAGGCAAATATGATGTTCAGAGTGAATACTGAAGTATTGTGGAATTTGACTGGGATGTCACTCGTTTGGTAGTAAGGTTTAGTCCTTCTGTGCTACTGAAGCATGAACTGAATCTAATGAAATAAATAATTACTAATAAAATAATTAAATACAGAAGTTATGAGGATGTTTAAATGAAACGTTTTAAATGAAATGCCTTTCATTGTTATTGCTTTAATACTAATCATATTAGTTCATAATGTCTCTTGCTTCACTAAATGAGTAAAATAAAATTACTTAGTTTGGATGATAAACTGTTAAGATCAAAATTGGACCATTTTGAAGTGTGTTACCCTAACCTTAACCATTTAACTGGCTGTAGATGGCTGTCCGAACAGCCTCTGTTTAGAGAAATAGAGTTTACATCCAACAGGATCGATGAGCTAATGGTTAGGTCTAATCAGCCACCTTCAGTGTTTTCCCATCATTTTAAAACTGCTCCAGTCTCCCAAATTTCATAGAGGTTTGTGCAGCTTTCCACCACTGTTCTTTTGCATCACCAGTTTATTTGCAGAAGCAGCTAAATTTTAACATTTCCAGTGAATTTGGGGGTCATGTGTGCAGACATTTCTTAATATTTCTGCCGAAATAAGTTTGTGGTGCAAAAGTGATGATTCAGCAGTCCTGAAGGTCATTTCTGGTAACCTAAGCTGTTGAGGAAACAATTTACAACAAAGAAGAAAGGAATTATTGATTATTTTTACACAGAAACATGGTAAAATATCCCTTTCAAGACAGCAATAACCCTCTTTGTGTTCTAGCCTAGCTCGGACTAGCCGTTAGCTCCAATCTGAAGCTGATAAAAAATGATCTACAATAAATGTTATGTTGTCATACATTTTCATGGAAACCCACTTCACAAGATCAGATCTGTTATTTTAGGGATGCAAAGTTTGAGTGAGAGAAAAAAAATGCTGAATAGATTTAAGAGGTTTGGTCTTGCAGAGTAAAAACAGACTCAGAGTTCAGACTCCCAAAAGTGGTCTGTTGGTGCAGATGATTCTGAGAGGGGTGGTGATGCTCTGACCATAACACTGCCGGAAATGGACTGATGCACCATGGGGGAATTAGGCTGAGAGCATTTCCTGGCAGCGCGACCACATGGTAACGAACAGGAATGATAAAGTGTTACCTGAGAACAGAATGTCATGAAAGCTACACCTTTCTCTACCTGTTAGGAATGAGGGTGTGTGGGAGGAGCCTAGGGATCGTGTTTCAGCCTGTGGCGTGTAAGAATTTCTCTTTACAATCGAAGGAATGTTTAACATCAACGAGCCTTAATAAGCTGTGATGTTTGCATAAAGGGCTGTTTTTTTTAGACCTGACCCAAACTCATCTTCTTCAACTTTTTTTACTCTTACCTGTTAACAAGTTTATTTGTCTAAACTCTTGCATGGAATTGTAATTTCTATTAGAAGCACTCTTCTCCTACCAGATCAGTTGAAGCTGTGCAGTTTCAGTTCCTCTGAAAATCCTCCAAAGGCTGCAAAATCACGAGGCGCTGCTTGTAAAGTTAAACATTACTGAACATCATTATTTCATCAGATTCCTCATAAATAAAAAACATGGTGTGGAATTTTAAGTAATTTGTCACCACGTTTATTTAGACAATTACAATAAAATGTCTAAATGTTAAAACATAAATCATGAAGTGAAATTTTGAAATCTAAATATAGACTCTAGAAGTCTAATCAGTCTTTAACTTTATTAATTAAATATGTGAATATGTTAAATCTATAGGTTTCATTATGAAGCTAAATATCTAAATCTAAATATTTAAAATCAAATTTAAATATCTAAATATTTAGAATAAAGACCAATTTTATAAAATTTCATGTAAATATTTAGATTAAAATCCAAAATTAAATCATTGAGGTCTAGACATAAATGTTTTGTTTTCAAACTAAATATTTAGTACGCAAATTCAGACTGCCATTAAATAAAGGTAAACAAAAAGAAAAGCTAGGTTAAGAGATCCTTTAGCAAAGGTTTCTGAGTGCGTTTGTGTGAGTCGGTGCAACTATGAATCATTTATTAACATTCATTTCTGGCTTCTCTATGTTTCCAGGGTTAAACCGACTCAAACAAGCTAACCATCAAAGATCTCTACACCTAGTATTTGTTTCAAAGCCTAATTCTGTGTCTAATATTGCATTTCAGCTAAATCAGACAACCTAAGTATCAGCTAAACCAACACAAATGTAACTTTATACATCTGGTTCCGATTCTTTAAGGTTACATATATATGTTTTAGGGGTGGCACTCGATTAAAAAAATTAATATAATTAATTAGAGGATTTGCAATTAATTAATCTTGATTAATTGCATTTAATCTTTAAAGAAAATTTGCCCCTAAACCAAAATTAGGTTAACAGCTCAATCAAAATGACTTTGTTTTCCGTCTAAACTGTTTTCAGTGTGACACAAGAAATAGGGCTAATAGTAAACAATAAGGAAGTCTAGTTAAGAAACTTCTTTGGAGATCTGCTGAGAAAAAACGGTTTCTGTTTTTGTTGCTCTGGCTTCAATCTTACCCCTACTGCACACTGGAAGCATCAGCGACTGGTAGCGGAACGTTGCTGCTTCAAATAGAATCCATTATAGTCTACAGGGGTGATTCAAATTAGCCACGACGCAGCAATTTTCAGACGTGTCCCAGAAGCGCCACGCCACGCCATTAAAGATAGGATCGAGTTCTATTTTTGCTGCGTGCTGCTTCTGGGATGTGTCAATTTCCACAGTTAACATAGGGCTAGACAGGAAATCACACTCGGTTTCAGTGTAAAATGCCCGGTTATTTTCAAAATAAAAGTCTATTGCAGCGATGCAATTTCATATCTATATAGATTACCTCTATACGTGTGACCTCATGGCTTATTTACTTACCGCATCGTTCGAGAAGTGCAGCGGTGTGTTTTTCATGGCTTTAATCCTGGCAGTAGAGAGGAACAACATTATATATGACATCAGTGATATCAAACGTGATTGCCTTCTTTTTGGTTTAATGGCGGATGGCATAAACAAACCGTGACCTTTGAAGTCTCGAGGGATTTTGTGATCTCGCTAGTCCAGCAAGGAGCATGGCGGTGAAGCCGCTTCACGGCTGAGATTCTCCCGATGTGCACAGCGAAAATTGCGAGTAAACCGTTCCGCTGCCGTTCCGCGACGCTGATGCTTCCAGTGTGCAGTAGGCTTATAGTGAAACTTAGGTGTAGAGTGTTGGGAAATACATATTTAGAATCAGTAGTGTCTTAGCTTCAAAATGGGTGGATGGAATGTGTGTAAAATTTGATTTTTAGCAACGTCAGCGACAGTTTGGAGCACCTGAAAAAGGTTTGCATGTTCTTATAGCCAAGGTTCTGAAGGTTTTTAAAGGTGCAGCTTGATGATATTTATTGATATTTAGGGTATGTATTCTGCTGCTAAACTTCCATGTCCCCCAACTGGGGGACCATCGGGCCCAAATGGTCAAATGCGTTAATTTTTATTAACGTGTTATTTTTTTCTAATTAATTAATAATAATTAATGCGTTAAATTCCCACCCCTAGTTTATTTACTTCGACAGGAAACTATAGACACTGTCATGCGGAACATAGGTAAACAAGGATATGAAATATAGTAAACAAGGATGCTTTTTGAGTTTTGTGTTGACTGAATAACATGGAGAGGGGGCAGGAGTTTAAAAGCTAATGCTTCTTCCTGCTCCTTTTGAACATATGATGTATAATATACATTTTTATTTAGTGTTTATTTAATTTTTTTTGTTTTTGTTTTTTTTTTGTTTGTTTTTTTTGTTCAGTTTAAATTATGTCTAGATATGTTCAAATGTTCAAATAAACTATTCAAATACTTTCTCCAGATATTTACACGTTACTTTAGATATTTAGATTTGATTCTAAATAAAAAGAAACAAATTTAATTTAGATTTTGCTTTATACGTTTAGATTTTTATCTAAAAGACATAACTTCAAATATTTAGAATTGATTCCAAATATTTAGTCAAATATACTTAGATTTGATTCTTAATATTTAAATGAAACTTGATATAATATTTGAATCCAAAATATTTAGATTTAGCTTTCTATATGCTTAGATTTGATTCTAAATATTTAGATTTTAATCCAATAATGTAGATTTAGCTTTACATATTAGGATTTGATTCAAATGTATTAAATAAAAATTTACATATTTAAATTGGATTCCAAATATTTAGATTTAGTTATAAATTAATATTATTAAATAAAATTCTTGACATTTATTTTCAACATTATACGGGATTAAACATCGTTGAATGAATTACACTAGACTCAGTGGCCCACACAAACCTCAAAGACCTTCTCTACGTTGACGCTGTTGTTGTCTCAAATTCTTAACGCTCTCATTCGAATTCCAAACCTTTAACACAAGAGCACGCCATGGATGAGGCTGGAGCTGAAAGGTGGATTAGTTCACGGGTCACTTGCATGGTGGTATCATGTGATGTTGACGAGGGAGATGATGATTGAACTATGATGGATCTCTCCATTAATAGCACTAGCTGTGAAGTGACCGCAGCCACAAAGATGAAGATGAGAGGCCCCATTATGTCCAGATGAAGGAGTCAGCCACTTTGTCAGGCGGGCACATCACAAACAATCCTCCTCTGACCAAGCCTGCTTTGTCTCTCCGCTACATGCTCCCGCTGTGCTAACCCCGACCCGTTTCTGCTGAGTGGGCGTAAGGAGGAGTAGTGAAGGTCAGGGGGGAAGACTCCAGAGCTGAAGGCTTTGACCTCTGATTGGCTGCTCCCCCGCCTTCCTCCTTCCACGCTGCCCGAGCTGCTCTGACTCACAGAGCTGGAGCAAAACTCACCAAGTCAAAAGGGCAGAGCGCTGAGGAGCAGCAGACGACCAGTTGGCTGCAGCCCCCTGCTCTGACAAAAGGAGAGTTGTGGAGAGGTGGAGAGGCACAATGGGATGGTTTCAGAGGAGGAGGTGAGGAGAGAGCTGTCCGCCACACAAACACCTTATTGTGAAAGCCGTCTTTGGTAAAACAGGGAGTTTCTCTGGGACAGAAAAAGATGTGTTTCGTTTCCTTTTTTTGCACATTATCATTGTGAATTAAGATGATGCTGAAGAGTCTTAACCGTCACAAATCAAGCATTAGCTCAATAACTTAACTCTCAACTACTCAACTCCTGTCAGAGAGTAAATCTGATCTGACAGTGACCTCAGAACGACTGTCATGTCTGCCTAAACTGTTTGTCGGGTTTTATTACTCAATATTGATCAGTTTTACTGAGTTGTAACCATTTTTACATTTCCTAGCGCCAGTTAGCTGTGGTGGCCATTTCCATTTAGGTTTACTCCAAAAGTAAATCTGTCCAATGGTTCATGAGAAAAAGAGTTGATCCCTATTCTGGCCAGCCATCCTATATACAGCAGGGAGACCCATCAGCATTTTTATCAGTAAGGGTTTTATTGACACAAAGTTTCCACCACATGTCAATATCAACTCAAGTATTTAATTCATGCAAAGACATCTAAACATTTAAGTCCAGAAATGGAGTTATGTGTAATAAAGTGAAAAGACACAAGGAAAAAGTATTAAACACTTGAAGATAACAAGGTGCAAAATGGCATCGAAAGCCAGGAGATCACCTGAAATCTGTCAGTAGAAGCCCCGCCCCCTATCAGTACTAACTGATATCAGCTGCTTTAGTCCTGATTGGTGGCCTATAAAGGATTCTCATTACCCAGGAGGCACACAGGAAAGACTTCATGATGGGTAAAAGCAAAGACCAGGAGTGTTTCTCAATCTCAAGGAACCTCGCCTTGCCTTGCCTGCCAAGGCACTACCTTGCCAGGCCAGACGCCTTGCTTCCGAGGACACTGTCCTTCCTTGGTCAAAGAAAATGGTTAAATGGAACAGACTTGTCCCACGTGACCGCTGCCGGCCAGAGCCCGCCCCCTGCTTACGCGCCCTGTCGATGTCCCTCCCATCATAGTAATGTTAAGTTTTAATATCAAGCCTTTCACTTTTTTAATTGTGTATATATTGGTTAAATCAAATGTGTAAGTGAATTAGTACCTGTTAGCCACCGAAGCTGCAACTACTAACCAAATTCATTCATCTTCATCTGAGCTAAGCCGCTTAGCTCAGATGAAGATCGCAGCGACGATCAAAACGTCATCACAATAAGGTAAAGAACGATCTATCTGTGTTTTATAAAGAACAAAAAGTAAAAGAGTGTGTACATATTTTATAATTGATTATTTTATGTTATGTTTTTGTACTGTAAAGCACATTGAGTTGTTGCCATGCAGGAAATGTGCTCTATAAATAAAGTCATTCATTCATTCATTCATTCATGCTTTGGATGTAAATAAACATTTTACATATAAGCCCAATAGCTACAATTAGTCGACTTACATTTGAACTGGAAATTTGCCCCCAAAGTAGCTGCTGCTCCTGATCAGATATGTTTGAAAATACCGCGCTGCATTCTGGGAAATGTTTGACCAAGAGAAGGCAACAAGGCACCTCTCGTGTATCCTTGCTCAATTAGCTAAACGGCTAACAAACGGAGGACAGATGCCTTGGAAGCACATGAACATTGGAACCGATTGGAACACGCCTTGGCGGCTCCTGATGACGTATCTCCTAGGCAACCGGGGCAGGACCAAGGCATCAAGGCGAGGTTCCTTGAGATTGAGAAACACACCATGACCCACATGGGGTAGAATCTTTCAAACTGTCTCTGCACGCAGGTGGCCAGGACTAGGACCAATCAGAGGCGCCCCCAGAAAATTTTGATAATGGTTGCCAGACGGAGTCAGAGAAAATTTTGAGGTGGCGCACCAAATTGGTCCTTGTGGTAACTGTGGGAGAAATTAGCCTGTGGTGATGCTGCTTTATTCTTTTTTATTAAAAAAACAATATGCATCCAAAACACTTTACTCAAATTACTTTTCAGTTATTTTAAATGTTATTTCAAAATTTATTTTAGAATTTTTTTTTATTTGCCTGTTGCTGTCTTCACAAAAACTATAGAGAAATAAACTTTTTTAAATGGTGAGCAGCAGAAACATACAGTATATACATTTTTTTTATTCTGATTATTTATTTACTATTAATTGTATAATTATTTTATTGCGTTTTACATTTATGTCTTGATTAAATAAGATTAATTTATGGTTTGAGTGAATATTAATATGATTTATTAAAGAAGTCATCACCTATAATACCGTGGATATCTACGTCCTATTATAGTCTTTTAGGCCATTAAAATAAATTGTATTGGAAAAATAAATTTAAAATGTGCTTTTCTGATCCTTTTTTGTAAAGGGCATATTTTCTCGCGAGATCACACGCAATATTTCGGCTGTGCTGGACGCGCGCAGGACTGAGGGGCGCGTTGATTGGTGGAAGGAAGCAGGAAGCAGCTTCAGCGTCTTGCTCCAAAATAACAAAAGTTATAACTGAACCCGACCTGGCAGTGATCTACGGGATCCAACAGTACGAGCCCGAGCCTCGCCTCGTGCGTAATGGCTTCCTCACTTGTTTTTGAGTTTTTTTTCAGCAAAGCGCTGTAAACTGGAAAATGATGGGATGCAGCATTGGAGATCTGTAAACAGTCTGGATGGGACAAAGCAAGCTAAACAGTCTGGAATTGTTGTGAAGATCTAATACACAAACCAAGTGGATTTTTTTTCCCCGTAACACGGATCAGCAACGGTAAGACATAATTTATGCGTTTCACGTTATGAAATGAGCTTTGTTGTGCTGGTTTGTTTGCTGCTGGTTCATATTTGGTTATATCTGACCTTTGTGACGACATATAGGCCAGAGCTCAAGTTCTCGTTTTTGAGTGCGCATGCTCGTGGGGTGCATGTGAGCTGGTTTAAGAAGGCAAGAGTAAACAAACGCGTCAATGTTAAATATCGGCTTCTCAGCCAGTGAAAAATCATTAGGAATACATTATAGTATAGTATATATATATAGTATAGTATATATTCCATATAAGTGGAAAAGTGAAAATTTCAGGTGATGACTCCTTTAAGAACACTGGACTTCCCTGGAGTGGCCAGCAATTTTCTAGATATATATTTCATCTGACTTCCATTGGTGGACGGGAGACGAAGAGTAACTTTTTCCACAGAGCAAATGTTTATCTGTCTCATTACCTCCTTTCATGCAGATGTTTGCACTTCGATCTAAAAGAAAAAAGATCTCTTCTCTTACTCCACCCTCGGCTACATACGTGCCTTTTCACATCCCACCCACTCTCTCTCCCCCTCACACACACACACACACACACACACACACACACACACACACACACACACACACACACACACACACCTTTTAAAATCTTGTGGTAAACAGCTTCCTTCCACCCTCGGGCCTTGCCTTTCCCAAACTCCCCCAGGGAGACAGAGCAGGTAACACTCGGTTGGTTTTGGCGCAGCTCCATGTGATCCTGACTGTTACAACCTAAAGTCTGCTGCCAAGCAGCTCCTCCTGCCCTCAAACTCTTGATAGCATGCCCAAAAATGCATTAATAGTACCCTGCTACATCTTTGAGCGAGCTTTAGGTATGAGTACAATGTCTGTAAACAAAAGCAGAACTCAGAGGAGGGAATTTGTGAACGGGAGAGCAGAGAACAAGTCTGAATCTAAACAGACTAAACAGAGATGTGACTAATCCAGATGTGGCTAAGATGACGGGACAGTTTTTGGGGTTTTTGCAGAAAGATGGAACCTGATGACAAGATCAACAACCATCTCTGCGTTTAGAGATAAATCCACGATCCTGCTTTTTATACATTTTGAGGTGATTAATAGCTATTGTTTAAGGTAAGAACAAAATCTAATTGAAAACAAGTCTGTCTGAACATTTGTCCTCCCCACCCACCTCCCTCCCTCCCTGCAGGGTGGCTAAACACGTCTGTTTTTGTCGAACATTTGACTGGATGGCACCATGCCACCTCACGAGTGTTCCCGTAAACATTCACCACTCTGGACCCTGCTCTGTTGTTCCCTGCCAAAATGTCACTGGGACTGTGGTCGACCTCGAACCGCGGCGCTGAATAAACCCCAAACCCAAACCCAGAGCGGAGCACAGCAGAGTCAGGCAGCTGCACGGAGAATAGAATTTTATAAGGGAGGTGGCAAAGTGGAGGCATAACGCTGCCAGGAACTGTTGTTTTCCTCTGTTTATCCACTTTCCCATGGATACTCACAAAACGGCACAAAGTCAAAACAGTCACTGTGAATAGCAGCGAATTACCTGAGATAAGGTCATTACTATCAGGCATGGGGACCCTAAAGGGGATGGGTCCAGCTAGAAGACATCTTTAGCTCACATATACCTGAGAGGACAGGTTTTATTAAATCAGATCTTCTCATTATAATCAAAGTTCCTCCACCGACACCCCAGAGCTTTTAGGCTAACATCATAATATGTAAAAAAATAATGAAGCTATTGTTTTGGTCAAATCTTGAAAATAGTGTTTTTGTGCAATCTTGTGCAACATCACAAGATCCTGCATGGCCTGTTATAAACATAGACTGAATAAATAATGGACAAACCCTCCGTGCTGTCACCCGTAGGTTTCTGAAGAGCTGAATTGAAGCCCTATGGGCGGTTCCCACTACCGCCATCTTGGCACTGTCATGCATCTCGTCACTCCTGGAAAATAAAAAAATGGAGCTGAGATTGGGGCTGTGAGGGTGGGGGAAGATGATTGACACCCATCAATCTCTGAGTCGATATAGCTACGAGCTATCTGAGCTAACCAAAGCTAACGGAGGTTGGTGGGTGCTTTTAGCCAGAAAACCACGGTTAAGTGACTCTGCTGCCCTCTGCCTTCTAGGCTGTAACACTTTTAACGTGAGGCAGAGGCTGAGGCCTTCCCTGGACCAAACAGGAGGCTAGCCACTAGCGCTGATGGCTCATCTCACACCTGTCAGTCAAATGGACACACCTCTAATTATTCATCATTTCAAGCTTTAATTACTTCTGAACAGATGAGTTACAAAAACATTCTCCCCCCTCAGAGTTGTCATGACTGCAAACTAGACCTATTAAACCTAAAATGTTTTTTGAACCAGGCTGTAAACATGTTTATTTCTGCTGTGAAGTTGGCATTTTTAACATGGGAGTCAATGGGAACCTGCTAGCCCCTAGTGGACAAGAGGGGAACTGCAATTTTTGTCACTTCCGTGTTGGCTTCACTTTTGGAAGGCGGACTTTACCCCTTGGTTTTGAAAAACTTTCTGCTAATAAATACCACCAAATTTCACCTCCATCATTGTAAAACCGACTTTGTTGTCGCCGTGTTTGGATCTGCAAAGGTTGATGATCTGAGGCAGTCCTCTTGCATCAAGCTGAGTCCAAAAATGAATTAGGTGGGGATGGACACCCAATAAAAGCTTTCTGCAAGTTTCATTAATATCCACCCATTAGAAAGTCACACACCTGCTTTTATTTCTTTTTTTTATGACGTTATAGTTTGATTTTATCAATTCTGGAGCCTGACCATTACCCAAAAATGATCTTCCACCAAATTTAGAATGATCTTTGGTCCTAAGGTGGGTGGTTATAACAGAAAAATAACACACACACACACACACACACACACACACACACACTGGGCACTAGCAAAAACATCAGAGATGAGTGCATGTCTTCCACATAGTGCTCACATCCAGTGTTTGTAACCTGGCAGCTGGATGAGAGGTGATGCTCAGGTGGATTTGGCTTTAAAGATCCGACCCGACTCCTTCTGTCTACTGAGGGAAATGGGATCCGGCATTGAAGGCACCGGAGCGTGTTTGTGTGGGCGTTAGAAAAGAGTTCAAATAGAAGACAAAGGATCTTAACAGCTCGGACAGGTGCAGCAGAGAGGAATCATGTTTCTGCCGTACACCTGAACATCTTTATTGTGGGACAAGCCTAAGGAGATCAAACGAGAGGGAATTTACACAATCTCTCGTTAAGATAACACTGTTTGGTTTGGATGAAATTTCCTGTATTTCCTGTCCCCTGATCTGATCAAAGCGGATTGAGCAAGCAGCATGCCCAGCATCAGCAGCACCTCGCAAAGCTGTCAGGAGGCTGTGTGTGTCACCAATAAGGAAACAGACAGAATAAGTAGATCTAAAGATGTTCTGGGATCATTTGAAACCACCTGACTGATACTCTCTAGCTCTCCTTGCTGTGGCAGAAAGTCCCTAACTTCCTAACACACGGATTGGGTTTCTACAGGAGAAGGAATGCTGCTGGAAGGAGGCCTAGGGGGGCGTGGCTTCCTGGTTGTGGAGGAACCCATGCGTCAGCGTGCCCATATAAGGCTGGTTAACTTCCTTTAAGGAATGGGCTCATAGTAAACAGAGCGAACGAGTCTGATATTTAGTGTATGTCTGATATCAGCCAGATAAAACCTGATGAAACAGGATTTAGACGAACATCTAACACAGTTATAGAGGTTTATTTTTGATTTTATAAATGAGTAAATAGGAGGAAGTCTAAGATAACAGGATGATTCCATCTTCAGCATCTGATCTAGTCATCAAACATCTTTTTAAGCCACGTTTGCGCTAAAAGTCGTGCGGGCTTTTCGTTCCGTGCCGCTCCTCGGTGCGCTCTCCCTTGCCTACAGGCTTGTTTACAGGCGCTTCTTCCCGGCATCCGCGTCACTTGGTGAC